>JAHZMX010000098.1:0-15878 GCA_027743895.1 Seira musarum
TTTTTTGCAAATAATGGATTCTTTCATTTTGTTTTTGCCATCGCCATTATTTGTGGATTGGATTGGATTCGTGTTTCAGTTTCATCATCCTTTTCTACTCTTATTTTGTCCATTTACCCCATATCGTACATCTCATTGCTGCCCTGGCCTGCCCGGAGAGAGAGGGTTTTGTCCTTCAAGTAAATACCAAATTTGGTATGCAATTATGGAGACGTAGCTGAACATGGAAATAGAAGTTTGGTTTTATTTACAATCTAAGAAGTCGCGATTTGCATCCTAAACAAAAGAACGTATCAAATCACCGAAGGATTTCGGCCCAGCTAAAAAACGATGGCAACGCAATGCATGACGCCAACTTGGGCGTGCAATTTCTCCAAAGGGGCAAATGAGCCATCTTCACCATCAAATAGCTGAGGTTTAATTTCATAAGTGGTAAAAAAAAATTAACCATGTCTCTTTCGTCCTTTAGAATTTATCGACGCAGGGCCGAAATCCTTCGTTTAATGAAATAGGTTCCTTTCTTTGAATTTTTCACCGATGATGAGATGTAGTTACATTAGTCTTTAAAATTCATTTAAACTCGAGCAGAGAAGACGGACATATGGACACATTGAAATCCATTCTACTGCAACAAACCTTCCAGCAGCGCCTACCAATAATGCCATTGTGGCTTGGCTTGGCTTGGGCTTGGCGTTGTCCTCACAATTCATTATGCTGGTGCTGGTGGCAGTAAAAATTTCAAAATAGCAAAAATTCCATAGAAAAAATGTAACCGAGTCACGTCACATCTAGAAGCCAAAGCCATGCCAGGGTGACAGGACACGACAGGGAACAGTGACAATTCAATGCCTTCCTACAAACTTGCTTGTGAGATGAGATCTAGTCAAATCCAAACCATCAGCATCAGCACAGCAGACCTGGGTGCGGGCGAAGTCACAGTCAACAATCACAATACAATGGCATCTTCATCTCACTCATGCTAAACTCAAGTTGAATTGTAGAAGCTCGAGCAGTAAAAAGCATCCGTAACGTGACAAGATCGTTAACAAACCATTTATTCTTATGATTGCGATCGTAGTAAAAAAAACTTGTATTCGTGTCCCGTCCTATGTCCATCAATATTTCTTTGTATGAAAATTGTGCAATATGGCCAAGCCCAACCAGCATCTGCTTTGGCCGACAAATAAGCTAAATTTCATGGCTCGAAAATCTTAGAGGGCCAGTAACTCCAACGGTTTTAATGGATCCGTTTTTCCTATTCGCCATGCACACAATTTACAACAAAAATGTTTTTGGAGGGGACAGGAGTAACTTTCCTTTTCCTCGTGAATATTTTAGCCCTCCATTTTAATTTGTAGCCATATAGTCTAGCCTAACTAAACTGATGTGCAATAATGTTGATGTCACATCACATCACATCTTTCGAATGGAATGAAATGGGCTTTATGAATATTTTACTTCGTTCCATTTCCATTTGCTGGAGAGTTGCTCATTTTTCTCCTCTTTTTGCTATGGCTTTCATATGCTTGAGCTAATCCACCCGCCCGCATCCCCTTGAGGCATGGGTAAATAAGATATTGCGATGGATATGGTATGATGGAATATGTTGTGCCTAATTTTCAGCATATTTTCCCACTACTTCATGTTCTCCATCCTTCAACCAAGTTGGAAGATTGAAGATGATGATGAAGAGAAGAGGCATTATACTTAACAGCAATTTGCATTTGCTTTTTACCCGGGAATGGCAAACAAAACTCAAAACCCGTTAGATTTTTCTCGTCGTAATGGACAGTGGAATGGGAAGTACTAAATTTGTGTTCACTGATGTGCAATAATGTTGATGTCACATCACATCACATCTTTCGAATGGAATGAAATGGGCTTTATGAATATTTTACTTCCATTTCCATTTGCTGGAGAGTTGCTCATTTTTCTCCTCATTTTGCTATGGCTTTCGTATGCTTGAGCTAATCCACCCGCCCGCATCCCCTTGAGGCATGGGTAAATAAGATATTGCGATGGATATGGTATGATGGAATATGTTGTGTCTAATTTTCAGCATATTTTTCCACTACTTCATGTTCTCCATCTCCATCCTTCAACCAAGTTGTAAGATTGAATGATGATGATGAAGAGAAGAGGCATTGTACTTAGCAGCAATTTGCATTTGCTTTTTACCCGGGAATGGCAAACAAAACTCAAAACCCGTTAGATTTTTCTCGTCGTAATGGACAATGGTATAGGTAGAACTAAATTTGTGTTCATTTCAAAATCTCAATTTTGTACACAAAAAGTTTAAAATTCTGTTGCTCACACTTTATGACTATTTGTTAGGCCCGGGGTTTTTATTTTTTTCATTGGCCACTTATGCTCTCGCAAGCCAATGTCCACTATAGCCAGAGTTGTTTTTTACTCATCATTCTTTACAGTCAGCCCGCATCTCATCCTTCAAAAAATCGAAGGAGAGACAAGACAGACAAAACGAAACTCGAATTAGGACGCAACATTTTATTTTTTCTTCTTCCTCACAATCGGAGTCGTCCATCATTCACGCTAAATAGACGCGAAGGATAAGTCGAACGCACTTTCAAACGATCTTTTGTAGTTTATGTACTACCAACCACAACATTTTTTCACCGGATCTCGATCTTGAAGTCTCCGTTTTCATATATTTTGGTATTTTTTTTTGTTAAAAGATTCAAGCATGATGATAAAACCATGTCCATAAGCATTCCTTTCGGACCTAAACACTAGAGAAATAGATCACCAGAATTATTTTAGTTTATTTCATGTCGGTTCAAAGTGATGATTACATGTTAGTTTTTATATCCAAATTATTATTTTTTAATTCATGCGAGAGCTCAAAAATTCAGGTAAATTTTCGAACAACAGATTTGGTTGTACAATTCATTTGAACTGTGAAAATTAAATTCAAATTTAAATTTTGGGTTAAGTTATACTTAAGCCGTAGCTTAAAAATTCAAGCTTAGGTGCAATTGTCTTTCAAAAAGATTTCCTTATCAGTGGATGGTGATGAAGCAGTCATGGGATAGAATGAATCATGACATGCGTGGAATTTAAAGATGAACCAATTTACTAGTGCTCCTCACTTTTTCTATGTGCGTAGTAAAAAAATGCACGGCACTGGATAAAAATCTTTTTTTTCAGCTTCCTGAAAAAAAAACACTTTTTGCATCTTTCATAAGCAGCTTCCCTTCTTACTTTCGCCGCAGGTCTGAAATTCTCACTTTCTGGAAAGCGAAATGTACATGTAGGGGGGGAAAACTGGATTGAGAGAAAAAAAACACTTTTTGCATCTTTCATAAGCAGCTTCCCTTCTTACTTTCGCCGCAGGTCTGAAATTCTCACTTTCTGGAAAGCGAAATGTACATGTAGGGGGGAAAAACTGGATTGAGAGACACATATACGATACGTGCTTGAAAATGAGTGTTTTCAGGCTACGCTCCTTACTTAAGTTTTAGGATTTTCATGAGCAAAAGAATTTACAGAGATGGTGATGGGTTTTAGGTGAGTGGTAAAAACATGGCTTTAAAAGAGCATTTAAACTGTTATACTCGGACTAGAATATTAATTAACGGAGAAAGTGGATTTTAGGTATCGGATTTTTGGCTCTTAAGTTTTTGGCACAAAATTAAACGCGCTTAAATTTTCGGTACTTTTTCTCAAAATGGAAAACTGTTCGAAAATTTTTACCAAAGCAGTCGGATTTTTTTTGTTGAAATCTCTGCCTATTTTTATAGATCTTTTCTGCTACAAGATATTAAAGGAAGCATGAAGAGGTTCCTGCATAAAAAATGAAGGAAGAAGAGGAAGGGAAGTAAAACATGATGTTATGCTGTTGTCCAAATGATGAAGTAATATATGTTAATACATTCAATTGTGGAAAAATAAAGTAAACCGGAGTCTTCAAGGAGTCTTCAAGGAGCCATACGAAGTGATATGAGATGCCAGTTCTGCTTCTAGTTTTTTTACTGTTTATATTTTATGAAAGCAAAATACATGTTTTGCGAGAAAGCAGTTCGTCTTTTCCTCTCTATTCGCTGCCGAACTATGTAATGAGTACAATTCATCTATAACAGTTTAAACCTATTTATTCCGGCGATGGGTAATATAGACGAACTATTGTAAATTAATGACTCGAGAGTAAAAAAATTTTAAAAAATAATTTGATGTCAACATTCAATTTTGCTGGGAAGATGATATTACGTTCTGGGGCAGGTCTGAGTTCTTGTTTTCTATAAGGTAAATTACTTTACGTAAAAACGGACTAGATATTTTAGGATGAAAACTTTTAAAATATTTTACCCAAATTTTCATGACGGAATTCTCTCACTCTTGATAAAATGATAAATGAATTTTAAAATTTTTTTTTTATAAAATATCTGTCCCTCTGATAAACTTGGTTGCATTGAATGGCCGTTATTCCGCGATTATAACCAAAATTTTACGAATTATCATGGAAGACAAGTGATTTGCGGTAGTTTGTAGAAAGTAGTGGTGCCAGCCTGGCTTGCCATATTTCTTCACGTCAATATGTTCTCCAATCTTTAATCCCGATTGCATTTTTTAATGTCTTGCTCGTTCGTACTTTGTACCAAATGCACTTGCTTCAACCTTAAACATCTTTTTTTACATCAATTTGATGTATCGACCGTACTGTGGCTTGGGCATAGGTTTCAGGGAACAGATTGGATTGAATGTACCATAATATATTCTAAGTAAGGTTCGTTGAGTTCTTATTTGTTTATCATACGCTTCCGGAAAAGCAAACCACTCGAACAGCAAATTATGCTGTAAATCAACTTAATAACGTATTCCATCATCACTTAAAAAAAGTAGGTCATTCATTTCATTCCTCTTGCTTTAAGCTCGCGTGTATTGTTTAGAAATTCTTTTTTCCTGAAGTAAGTAGACATTCTTTGAAAAAGGAAAGGAATTGTTAATCTGGATTTCCAAGGGAAGGACCCCAAGTGCCCCCTATATCGCATATACTAGTCATATTATCTAGAGCCAAGAAAGTCAGTAGGCGTTGGCTAAACCAGTAAATAATTCACAATGACGATTTTGGAAGCTGGTATGAATCTTGATTCTTCCCAATGCATTGTAAATGGACATTTTAACTCATAAACATTGGAATTAAAAATATTGTTAAATATCTCCAGTAATTGCGTAACGTGATTGCAAAGAGCAAAAAAGGCTGATATAGATAATATAACTGGTATATGCGATATAGCGGGGGCACTTGGGGCCCTTCCCTTGTCAGACAACGAATTTTTAAATATACATCGTGTCTTCAAACGGATTTGCATCACGTCAATCTCTATTATTTGTTTTTACTGAAGTGAAGAAACATAAATCCGTCATTACAAAAAAAAGCTGAACAAAAGGGAAGTAAGTACCTCACTTTCCATTCAATGGCGCTTGTCCCTCGTCTCATCCCTGATAATGGAAATATGATCGGATTAGATGCTAACGTAAAAAAATTAAGAGCTTTCTCTGAACTGTCTATCGCTCTAGGACAAAATTTCATCTTTCATCTCCTCTCATCACAAATCCGAGAAGCAGTCCTTCATTTAATTGAATGCGTTTTCATCTCCACTTTACTTCAGTAATACCCTCTTTTACTTCTTAAGAGATGAGGGAACATGATGATGATGATGTGTAGAGTTTCCACAAAAACTATAAACACATGTTTTAGTAAACTCAATTTCTTTCATCAGGTTTCATTCTCTTGTCTTCTTAAAGGAAAGATCCGAGCATCGTATCGTATCGTAGTCGTAATTGTTTTAATTCTGTACCCGCAGTACTGTTATTAAAGCTGGGGAATGGCTTTCTAATCGAGAAAATATGGTAGTTTTTTATGCGAAAGTAGAAAAGTGGATGTCGCATTATCACAAGCACATACGACTTAATCCATTATTCCTGCTCCAGAAAGTAGATTAAGTAGATCAAAATCGTGGTGAACAAAAAGTGTCGTTCCAGAAAATAAGGAAATTTTTCCAAAGTTAAAAGCTTAAAAGATATTAACTCAGCCAAGACTATGATTGTATTGCTGAAAGTATTGAACATATTTTTTTACAAAATTTTGAAGCAATCTTCTCAAGAGAAGCTTGGGGAAAAGGGGTTTTTATGAAAACGAAATTTTAAGAAATACGAATAAAATGAGTAGTTTATTCCCTATTGTATTTGTGTTGTCTTGAAAAAACGCGATTGTCTGATGAGAACCGCTTTATTTTTCTTTGTCGACAATGCTCGGGTAAGTAAGATCATTATGCGATCACAAAAAAAATGTAGAACAATATATGGGTAGTTAGCAGATGCAGGAATTTTTCTATTTTTTGGCTACGTAAATCAGTCACATAATTTTGCCTATAGTTTTTCTTGACATAAAATAGAATTGCAACGATATATTGATACAGCTCTGTCAAAAAAAATCGAATGCATATGCAAAAATTGTACTAACGGAACGGGCAAACTTTGTTAGGAATTTTAAAAATTCAAATTTGTCCTTCAAACGTCCACAAACTCGTGGTATCATAATCATAAACAAACACCAAATTACTAATACAATGATAAAATCATTGAGATTTCGAATGTTGAGTGTACAAGGACTTATAAGGATTTTGTGTTTTGACGTGAAACTTTTCATGCACCATCACGGCTTCTCCTGTTAGATGATCAAAAATTGTTTTAAGTGGGATATTTTCTGCAAAAATTTTCCCTTGTTTTTCACAATAGTCTACGGGAAATATAAACTGTAAGTTTATGCAACGAATTCAATTCGGGGAAGCCAGATGGTATTCGAATGGAAATTCTGAAAAAAATAGAAATATGTAATTTGACTGATTGCAACTGTGAAAAATTTGACAAAATGTGTCAGGCTTGAAACTTTGCAGACCGATTTCTCACAAAAAATATTGCAGAAAAGCAGGCACATTTTTGCATAACCAACTATAGAGATTGGATTGAAGCGGTGGAGTAATTTTCTAGACGCGTTTAACACAATCACAATTTAACTTCATTCTCTGAAGAATTCAGTCAGAACATGTGTAGCCATACCTGAACTATTTAAACAAAAAAGAATGGAGAGAACGAGAACTCGTTCACATTTTTCCTCGAGTTGAGTTGAATGGAAGTGCGCATTTTCACTAGAAGCAAAGTGAAAGTGGGAAATCTTGATCCGTAGATAAATGAATCATAATTCGAATATCTTATTCCATTTCATGTTTCTTGGAAAGCGAATGAAGGTAGGGAAATAGGTAAGACCGGGTAAATATAGACGTAAAAAATGGGAGGATTGAAGAAGACGTAGAAGTAAGTAGTTCATTTCATTGTAATTTCTTTTTTCCGGATTGCGAGTAAAAAGATATGGAGTGAAAAAGTGGTCGTTTTCACGGTAAAGTGGCTTGGTTGTAAGTAGTGGCAGTAGTGACGTTAGGAGTAGTGCATAAAGTCATTTTAAATCAGATGCAGTCTATTTAATTTCATTTAAAGTTGCAATTTATTTATTTCAAGGGCATTTAACCTTGAATGTACGTCATGAATTTTGATTACTCTTTCGCAGTCAAACAAAACCAGTGTTTTTAAATAAGTTTAGCTTATTTTAACGCGACCTTCAATAAAACCAACTTTGAAATCCTTTACGTTTTGTAGCGTTACTACCCATTCTTCCCTTCAACTTTAAGAATCAAAGACGCCGATAATATTATTGATTTATTGAATTAAATTATTCAGGCATGAAATGAACTTGACGTGACATGAACTAAAAATAAATTTATGCTTTAGTTCCACTAACTCCATTATTGAATTTCGCTACTCCACTTTTTCATTCATTCCATTTTTGCCGATTTCCATTTTGCTTTTCAAAGAAGAGGAAAACTTTTATGTACCTAATTCCCTCTTTTCGTGTTCATGTTCAGCTAATATCACGTAAAAATGAAGTTTATCGATTTGTTCAGAGGCGTTAGGCGCTAACGGAGTGCATATGAGATCATTACGTGTCGTTCCAGTATCCGATTTCCAAAAGGTAATAGTTATAATAACGATCATCACGATCATCATGATCATAATCAAATACTAACTCTGAGTTTTATGAGGGCGTGTGCACTTTTGGGAAAGATGGACGTACACACGTACATTGAAAGTTGCGAAAGTATGCATCATATCAAAAAGAAGTGTCATAATCGGAGATGAAAAAAACCCACGGTTTTTTTGGGTGGATTTTAACGCAAATAAGATTTTTTATGAATTCGAAAACTAAATTGGTTATCATCTCGAACCCAAAAATCCGGCTTGAACTTTGGGTTTTTATTTAACGCCCACCCATTTTCTCCATCTCTGAGGATAAGTTCCCATTTCGCAAATTATCTTCCAGTGAAAATGTGCGGATGAAAGGATGTAAGGAAGGAGAAACAGAGGAAATTGGTAATTTTATTCCCTTCACGCTTCACCCATTCATTCATCGCATCGACCATGATCAGATGCATCTCATCTCGTATAATAATGTAAGTGTAACAATACACTAGAAAATTAAGGGAAATGGTGTCGGTTCCGTTGTAGTTGTTGCCGTGTGGTTTGTTCGACTTGGTTTGGTGTTGTAAGTCAAGAGATATTATATTATGTTTGGTGAAAGGAACAACAAAAAGTGTTCTAGGCATAATGGTGAAATGTATTTTCATAAATCTTTGGGATTTTACTATACCGTAATTTGCACAATTATAATACGGGCCTCTAAATCCTTAGCCGTTACAAGAAGTTATAAATAAGTAGAATTTACTCACTTTTTTGTCTTTTCTTAAAAGATTTGGAATGATGGATGGAAGGAATGATGATGGAAGAAAGGAATGAGTTATTTAAGAAAATGTCAAAAATTTATATTCGTGCTTATCTATTTGTATAGCATTTGATTGGAACTCGATGAGCCATCGTTAATTGTGAAAGAACAAAATTGTTGAGCTTCTGGGTTGATGTCAATGAATTCGACTATGTCGATTTTCATTATTTTGGCAGGTTGGCCATTCTCAAGCATGTCAATTCGAATAGGAATTAACTTGATGGCTTTGATAGGTTTTACATGTCTTTTGTTATGAAGAATAGAAATTGTGAAATTGAAGCAAAAAAATTTCTGTTAATATTTGTAAAGAAAATAGCCAAACACTATTTCAACAAATACAGTATGATTTCTTGAATACATTTTTATTATTAAACTCAATCTATTATATTATCAGCTGCAATAAATGAATAATGAGATTGCATCTTTGGATCCATTTTGTCCTATTCCTCCTGATTGTGAGGCAAGGTTAAATTCTGTCAGTGGTAGTGAAAATGATAAATTATCATTGATAATGAAGAACAATGCATATGATATTGTACATCAAGGGTAGGTAGGAAATTATAGTGGAAGTGGGAAAGAGGAATGTGTGATATACGGAACCGCGTATTGAGAATAACCAGGACCAGGGTTGGAATTAGGACTGGGTTTGAGTTTTTACGAAGACATTGAAAGTTGATATTATAAACCAAGCTAAATGTATTTTGAAGGCACTGAAATAAATGAATCCGTAAAAACATTAAGAGGTCAAGATATTCCTTGAAAACCGGAAGTAATGACTTTAATACATGATTTGACTTTTAAGATAAAAACTTTTTAAATAATATTATTTAGAATATAAGCCCGAGCGTTCTATACCCCACGCGCTTTTGATATCCCTGATTTTCTGCAGTAACAGTAGCAGTTGAAGTAGAGTTTGGCTCATGATTAGAATGAGCGAATGTGGAAAAGGTGATGAAATGAGATAAGGAACTTTCCTAAAACTCTAGAGAAAAGGGTACGCTGAATGAGCAGAGAATGCATTGCAGACGCATGGTACTTCTGGTTCAGTAGAAATTATAATTTTATAGTCTCGTGTCTTGTCGAAGTCATAAGTATCCTTCGAGCATGAAGAATTCCAAAGTCGAATATGCAGAAATAAAATTGCGCAATAAAACCGTTACAAATAATTTATTTATGAGCTTCATTAAAGAGTCAACGACGGATTTCACATCCTCAGAAATCCGTTAGTACCGGCCCAATTCGAAATCGCTCGTACTCAGTCACCTAACTTTTGCGTGACTCTTTCACCTTTTTCTATTGTCATCTCTTTTTACCGATCGTGTTAATCTTCATTTTGTTTTATGTTCGCCGTGACCGACAATGAATTGCGTTTTTTTTTCTGTGATAATAGTAACCAACTCGTTCTTCTGTTGACTTATTCGTATCGTATTTGACTTGTCATGACGGGCGGGGATGGATTTGAATTAGATAGGACATCACATCACATGCATTATGTATTACAATTACTTCGATGGTTAATGGTTGCTTGTTTGAACAACAAATGACATGAATGAATAATAGAGGAAAGGAATATGCTTGTCTGAAATTCCAAACATTATTACGTAAACGCAGATGAAAAAGGCAGATCAAGCTGCACATAAACGACTTCGATTTGTCCATGTCCGTCTGTATGTCTGGATGTGAACAATTTTCCAACGTTTTAACGGATTTAAAAACAAATATGTGAGCCGTGATACTAAATTTAAATTCACCTTTTAAAAAAGTAAATTTTGTAAATGTGAAATCACAAAATGTTTTTTTTGCATACAAAGTATCCGCGTACATGAGTATCACTGTAAAACGTTTCCAGCTACGCTTCTACTACTTTATTACCTCTGAAGAGTTTAGAAAATACACTCAAGTTGTAATTCCAATTAACTAATTTATTTTGACTCCAGGCCAAGCCCAAAGAGAGTGAGATGAGACGGTGTTTGATAATTTTTATAGAGTTTCTCCCAGTCTCATCCTATCACATCAAATCACCTAAAGCCATCAACTCTAATTTAGGCTGGAGAATTAATACCGTAATTGATCAAATAGTACACCCTCTCCATTTTATACTCTCCTTCATCCCGCACGCAAATTTAGTCTCCTTCGTCTAATCCAGAAAATATGGTACTGTTTATATAAGCACCTTTGGGAGAAATAAATGTTTGCATAATCATAGGCATCTACATGAAACATTACCTACTCAATTTAGTTTCGTTCGTCTAATCCAGAAAATATGGTACTGTTTATATAAGCACCTTTGGGAGAAATAAATGTTTGCATAATCATAGGCATCTACATGAAACATTACCTACTCATTCCATTTGGAATTTTTTATAATGGGATGACAAAAAAAATATAGATGGAAGCTTGCTACACCCACGGTCATGATTTTGAAATTTAGAATTAAATTGATTCATGTTCATTTAATTTATCTCAAAATGAGTCATTTCTTCGTAAAGTTTGAAAATGGCTGATCTAAAAAAATTTGCGAACAAAACACGTTGACGTTTAGCGTTGGCCATGGTTTGTAAGGTTTGATTTTGAGTTCAGATGATGAATTTTTTAGTTGACTTTTTGAATTAATCAGATTGATTTCCATAAATTTTCACTGAAAATAACTCACTTTGGTACAAACACGTTCGATATATGAAGCGTTAGACTGTTTGTGAGTTTTTTCTCAAACTTTTTTTATTGTAGAATTAACAGTTGGCTCCCATGAGATGTTAAAATACATTATGAACTGTGAGATACACCATATGGAAAACTGAATTTTTAAGATATACTTTTTTCCTCTCTTCAAAATTATGTTTTAAGGCATTCTTGATGTCGATGGTGATGTTGCGTTGTATTTTACTGCAGTCTGCACACTTTTGGTACACACTTATTTACTCACAGAATGAGTCGTAGAGAGTGAGATAGACACAGGTAAACATTAAGTCGTTTTCTTGGGATCTCACTCATTTACATTTTGTAAGATTACGAATCAGGTCTTATAGATGCCTGCTAGATTGCGAATTCCGAAAGTTATCCGACCTCCTCGGTCTGTGCCCTCGCAAAATAAATCAACTTTTTTTTATTGTAGAATTAACAGTTGGCTCCCATGAGATGTTAAAATACATTATGAACTGTGAGATACACGCCATATGGAATACTGAAGTTTTAAGAAATATATTTTTTTCTTCTCTTCAAAATTATGTTTTAAGGCATTTTTGATGTCGATGGTGATGGATTATGTTACGTTGTGTTTGACTGCAGTCTGCAAACTTTTGGTACACACTTATTTACTCACAGAATGAGTCGTAGAGAACGAGTCCGACACAGGTAAACATTAAGTCGTTTTCTTGGGGATTTTGTGTCTAGAAGCGAATTTTACTCATTTAAACTTCTTAGAATATAAATTCGTATACAAAAAATATAATTACAAAAAATTTAAATTTTAGCGGATTTGACACGATTTAATTGCGTTCCATCCTGTGCAGTAAGCAGTAGGACTTTGAAATCCAAATGTTGAACGTTGGAAATCAATATAAATTGTGTATTGAAATCTAACGCCCAAGTAGGTCTGCATGGTCTATTTCAGCAGCATTTTGCAAAGGGTAGAAAATAATCAATGCAAAAACTGATGGGTTTAGCCATCCCTGATGCCTCTTGTAAAAGAAAAAAAACTTTTTCCATGCCGAGGAACAAGGGAAAAAGGGGCTTTGTTAATGAAGCTCGAAGTATTCCCAGTCCGCAAATCCGCATCCACAACAAAACTAAAACAGCGCAATATTCTACTCATCTGAAAATTTCCATAATAATAAGAGCCTGTGGGTCCATTTAAAAGTGTTAGATTACTTGTGAGATGAACTGGAACACAAAATGCGTTAAGTCTTTTGTGATGTGGTGTGTTGATGGGACGTGGTCTGGTTTGGCTTGGCTTGACTTGGCTGTGGATCGAATTTTTCATTCTATCCATTCTGTACGCTTTGTTATAACTTTCACTTTTAATATGATGTAGATACGGTTAGACTTTTTCAAAGACCTCGCTATTTGGCCTCCTCATTGTTACGGATTTTGCTTTCATAAGTTCTGTTTTTTAAGACCATCTGTAAAAAATACTTTTCCACTCGATAATGCCCAAATAGAAAGAGTACCGCATAATTTAGGTCACCCTATTCGCCACTGCTGCAGTAGCATGTGATTATGTATATTTGTTTCAGAGGGCAAGTCAATATTTGTTGTTTACTTTACCTCTAAATACTTTTGAAAGTTAGGTTACACCTTCGCCTCGGGATGAGTAACCTACCCATACCTTTCGTATTGAGGTCACTCTCGTGACTTCTGCTTGTGGAGTAGGTGCAAATTATTAAAAAATTCTTAATACAATGCTATGCAAATCGGGTATTAGGAAAAAGTTGGTTTGCGTTTTGCATCATTTTGGGAAGGTTTTTTATTTTTGTTATTCTTTAAAGTAGGTAAACTGAAATCTGAAAAGCAGGTAGCAATTAAAAGCAAAGGTGTTTGATGCAACAGATTGAATAAAATGGGTTGTAATTTGCAGGTCATAAATTGGCAAATGGATTTATCGCTTCCACTTGATTTTCAGGTTAAAGAAAGGTCGCTCAAGATTTATTTGCTGAAAATTTTTTACTTCATACGTGCGTTCTAACAGAAACAGAGCAACATAGCACGGATGAGTCTATTTAATATTTAACTAATTAAGAAGTCGTCTAAAGCATTTGGATCAAATAAACTTTTGGGCAAACTCTTCAGGTTTGAGCAATACATGTTGATTAGTTTCATTTGTTTTAAGCAGATTCTAAAATATTTGAAATCTCAAATTCAAATTTTTCGTAATTTTAATCAGTTTAATAAATGAATCTTTATGCGATGGAATTCAACGTTAAAAGAGATTTATAGGCTTGAATAGATTTATATGAGGAAGAAGATATTGTTTCTGGGAAATACTAACTGATTTATTGCGTTCATACATGGCTTTGCTTCAAAGCATGCTGAAGATGTTATCTTTCCACATCAATAAATTTACTTGAACTTGGGAATTTTTACTAATAATTTCTCGTTTAAATCAGTATTTCATGTCTTTAACTATTAAAAATCAGGATATCTATTCAAGTTTGAACTCTCATAATCAGTTAAAATATATGGGAATTCACATTTACTATCCAGCAAAACCATTATCTGCGATTTTGTATTGATTAGAAATTTTCATTAAAATCTATTCTCCAGAACCCAATTCATTCCTAATTATGTCATGTAGTCAGCACAGACAGACGGTCATTAATTCGTTTAAGGTTTTACTGGAAAATTTCCGGCAGCTTCTAGTTCGTACTTTGAGCCAAATTAATCATTTCTGGTCCTAAAAGATTGATTTAGAATTTTTTTAAAAGTTAAAAATCTATGACCATAGCCATTTATCAATCATTTCCTTCTCGAAATACTTGATTTTCCTTGTAAATTGAGCAGAAATTTCTTTCAACAATAAAACGTGAATCGAGTTCAAATCTAAGTTATTTTGTTTATGTTTAGCTCGTCACCGTGGCATGTTCATGAATTGTTTCCTTATCTCTGCTAAAGGCTTACATACTTACTCACAATTGACAATTGCATTCATTGTACATAGCTTCAAGCTCCGAGAATAAAAGTTTATTTGCTGAACAAGCACAACTTTTACTTGTTTCGTCTCATATTTTGTACTACTTCCCACAATGAACAAGTTCGCTTGACTTTTGAACAAAACATTCTTTACAGCTTCAACTTTGCTTCAAGCATCTCATGTTACAGTTTTAGTTACTATTACAATACGAATGAAATGTTTTTTGCTCGTTCATTCAAAACTAGGAATGAAGAATAGAATGGGAAAGATTAAATTAAAGCTTTTGGGCAACTTTCGTTCGCGAGGAAAAAAAAAAACTTTATTTTGGAACAGAAATAGGAACAGCAACTGTAATGAAATCCTTCTTCCTTCATTGATGGCTGCATTAAATGCTTCTTCCATCCATCATGTACGACACGTCATGTGTGAATGTGAAAGGAAAGTTCGAAAAATTGCTAACAAGCAATACCTAATCTGCTACCAAGAAAATAATACCTTTGGAGTTGATTATATGTTTGCGTTAAAACCGAATTTTAATGAGCATTTCTCAGTATTCGACGACTTCTTTTGAGACCTCTAATTAAAAATTAAAATTTTTCCCAGTCTCTCCGTCATAAAATCTCATTTTTGCGCATTTCCTTTTTCTTCCAGCGTTAATGTCATTTTTGAATTCTTCATGTGTCTTTTAGTAAAGCAAACACCACATTCAAAATCAGAATCACTTGGGAATTTGTAGAGTGGATTGTTTTATTTTCTGTTGAAATAAAAATAGCGCGCAACAGGCATAGTATTAAATAGAGAAGAATCTAATAATGGAAAAAAACCCTACAGATTTTGAGTTCGGCCGGAGTCACTATTTAATTATTTTTTTTCTTGTCAACGACAGCTTCAGAGGAGAAATGCCTTTTGATTTGATATGTTTGATGACATCTCTTTCACTATCGCTTCACTATAATAATAATATTCATCGAACCGTTCACAGAAAAAAAACATGTTTGCCTAGAATGAGGGTTTTTGTCTTTTCCTTTGAAAATTGAAAAGAGGATAGAAAAACCAGAGGTGGCTGTGGTCATTAACGGAATAGCTGAAGGGCGTAGGGAATAAAAACAATTCGTCCTATTTTTTCTGCACGAAAAAAGGAAATTTTTGTGAACGAAATGCGTTAATTCCGGTGGCGTTCTATTCGAAGTCCCAAGAACTTGTTTAATTCCACATCAAATCCGTTTTTCATTGGAATTGTCACAAAAAAAAACCCGTTGTCATTGTCATCCCTGCAGCTTTGAAGAGATCGTTTGTAGAATCTGCAGTCGTCAGTCAAAGACAAAATCTTGTTATCTCTTCGTCTCTTTCTCCCCTGTACAGAAATGTAATAGGATGATAGAAAAGCTATAAGTAAAT
>JAHZMX010000099.1:0-12146 GCA_027743895.1 Seira musarum
AATCATACTGCGCAAAACTTTATAACAATTCTCCCATGAATAATTAATTCTTCCACGAACCACGTAAAATGCTGACCTTCTCCAAACGATAATTTAGTGAGCTGGCGTCACTCTCTTGACAGATTGTTTTGTAGCAGTGCCGATAAAATAGTATGATAGTCAAACTTTTACAATTTCAGCAAAACATTCTCTAAACATTTCCTATGTTTAAGAAAGAAGTCACTGCAAATTGCAACGATTTCCTTAATAAAAGAGGCATACATGTGTAGGTAAAATAAGTGAAAAGAATCAAATGACGAAAATGAATTGCATTATATCTTACTAAGGTAATTCTGGTTTTATCTACTTCTTCCAAGACGTCTGTTCTTTCATCAGTTACAAAACTTTCTATCGTGATTCATTCATTCGCAACAATTAAAGCGATTACTATCCAGCTAATCTTTTTATGGCCTGATTCTTTGGTTAGCACTGAAGAATTAAGGGCAGACAGGAGCGCTATATCATGCAATATTACCTACTTTCTTCTCTCTCGTCTCCTTTCTACACGCCCACACAAAGTTCAAATATTCTTTTTTTTTCCAGAGTTTTGCAGCTAAAAAACAGACAATTCCTAAGTGCTACTATGCACATGTATTTTTAACGGGTATGGTCTTGTCTTAATTAATTCAAGTTTTCCGGTTCTAATATCCTCTGCACGATTTAAACATATGTCGCATGCTTTGCCCTATGGTTTGCCTTTTCGCTATTCCTCTTTTATTTGCGTTCGCGTTAATTTCATTTATCAACTCCGGGAAAGGCCATCATCAATTAGCGTCACTTCAAACCCTATTAGCAAACTTAGTGACAAGATGTACACAAGACAAGCACTATTGTGCTTGAAAAGCACACATATAGCCACTACCGTTGGGGACTGCTGACCTTTTCTCTATCGTCAGTACCAGACGTGATTTTGTATTCGTTTGATTAACGCAGCCGGAGAAGAATTCTGTAATTAAAATTAACATCTCAAGTTTTTTTAAAAATTAAGTTATGTTCCCCAAATGAACCGTCTTTTGTTATAGTCGTGTCTTTCCAATCTCTGAATTCAGAGTCACGAAAACGATTATTTTGCACAAAACGCCTTTTTCAATGGAAGCTAAATATAAATCATTCATTTCACATTGTAGAGTCCTTGAAACCACCATTCAACCTTTGAATGAATTTTCTTGTCATTTTTAGACGACTAGGCAATAAATAAAAATGACTTGGTTCATATAAAAGCTTAGAATAAAACTGATAAATGAGTTGGATAGATGTAGGCCAAGAGACGATCTTCATATTCTTCCGGTGGCTCGCAGTACTCATTTTGGTACAGAGTGCAGTTAATATTCTCCGTTCCATTGCTATCCAAATCCTCTGTGCTTATGTCGAAATCAACGTCACCCATTTTCCAAGATTTTGTTTTAATTCTGTAGAATGAGGCTATGTAGGTATAAGAGAAGATCCTCTAATCTAATACTGGATGAAATTGCTTCTTTCAATTGATTTATGTCTCTATAAAGCAAAGTAATATTGAGAACAATGAATTTATGATTGAAAGGACGGAACTTTCGAACTTGGAACGTATGTTTTCTACACTACAAGAGTGAATGTTATTCCGCTATAAAATCCAAGTTCCTCAATTTGGGTTGAAAAGGTTTGAAACTGTAGGTACTTTAATTATGCACTTGGTGCAACTTCCGTTCTAGATTGGAGACAAAAGATGTTTTCTTTTATTCTTCAAGTCACTTATGCAAAGAGCTGATTTGTACTTCAAGTGGGCGGGTACACATGCATGAGAGAAATCAATCGAGAAACTTGAGATTCGACCTTCAGTTTAAATTGAATCCATGTATTTTAAAAAATACGATGTACTTTTTCAAGTATCTCTTATCACTTGTTGTTACGTACGATGAAGATGCACGTGTGAGTAATTTCACAGGGAATCTAAGTAGCACAAGGGGACTCCTTATGAAGCTTCCACGAAGACCCTAAAGGTGTAGTACTCCCAATCCCAATTGAATTTTTTATCTTCTTTTTTTTATTTATCCCGCAGCGCTGGGTTTATGCAACCTCCTTCTGTCCTTGCTGTTGATTGCAACTGTCCCACTCGTATGGAACTATATTCAAGTATTCTCCTGTAAACTACAACTGAAGCAGTAACGATATAGTACTACTGCTACACGGCTGTTGAAAGTTGAAAAGAATTTTCCAAAACCAATGCGCAGATTAAATTTTAGATGAATCCATCTAGAGGTAATAATATCTATTCACATCGAAATTTTCCCGAAAGGAAAAGTAATTCATGTCAATGAAACCTGGAATGTTCACTACACAATACATGGATTAGGCATTATTATTACATATTGTGTAACTCTCCACCAATAATATTTACTCCATCGAAGGTCTTTAACTTTAACGAATAGTTATATTGTACCCGCACAATAATACAAATACAATGCTGGAATTAGAGTAGCAGTAGTACTGTTCAAGCGGATTACAAAAATGCAATCTGTTCCTTCACAAAGTGTTGCACACAATATCAAAAAACTTTGTTTACAACTTTTTTCAGAAAATTTCCGTCCAGCCTATTTCATCCAGATTTTGTTATCGAAAACGTTTTCAATTGTTGCAAAATTCTCCCGTTTTTCTAAGCTGGTTCGGTCAATGGATTCAACATCCACGAGCTTGATAATGATCATGATATCGATTAATGCTTAAAATGGTAAGTAACTTCAAGTAAGATGATGATGAAGACTGGTAGGGGATCTTAGGCGACAATCAATTTAAGTGAAGCTGGATTTAGATGGTTCGTCTCTTTAGCGAAAATCCCTTCTGGAGTCTGAGGCAACCTTAAAGAAGACAGATGAAATGGACAATACCATAAAAATTGGACATGGAAGCAATGCAATCTACGTTACCACTTACTTACATCACTCATTTTTTCGTTTCAGGAAGAACTCCCATTGTCAGTGGAAGCATGTTACTTTACTTGGAATTTATATTATTGAAATATCATGAAAAACATAAAGTCATGTAAGTATAGCAGATGAGAAATTAAATTTGTAAAAAGACCTTCGGTTTAGCACAAGGTAAGAAAATTTAGGTACAAATGTGCGTGGGTTGTAAACTCATGCAAGTAACCGTATTGATGATTCAAACGAAAAAAAGAATTTGTCAGTTAAATTTCTCAGGAGGATAGTTAAGTACCTGATGTAAGTAACACCAGCACTGATTCAAAAGTTTCAAAGAGAAAATCAGAAGGGGCGGAAGTGTAGCACAAACAACTTGGGCACGTATGTTTGTAAACAGATATTTCCAGGGAACAAAACCGAGTAGCTGGCTACAAAATTGTGTATCATTTTGACAAAAGGAAGATGCGATATGTCAGTTTCGGGAAATCGAGAGGAAGTCAATCAGTTTTTCAAATGTAATGAGGATGCCCTAAAGGAAAATTTGAAGAAAAAGCTAGATTTCTACCTTTTCTGCTTTATATTAGTACTTCACAAGAAGCATGCATTTTAATGAAGGCAGCTATCAACTTAGATCCTCATTTCTCATGATAAATTATTCACTAGTCACTCATCCTTAATGACAAGTACTTTCTCCTGACTTATCAATTTCCAGAATTGGTGTTCATCCACTAGTTTAGATAAGTAATTGAATGAGAAAGAGTACGAAAAATACTCTATGCAACTAAAAGTATTAAGCTTTAAGGATCTAGGATGTTTAAGGGGAAGCGTAAACAAATAATACGTGTCACTCACCATTAATCAGTTGAACAAAGTAACTACAGGAAGAGTTCGATAGTTTCACCCGCTTCACTGCGTCTTCTTAGCAGTTGTAGACCTATATTAATTTCCATTCAATTTATACTTCATAGGAAGTACTAGAGGCAGGAAAAGGAAGATATAGCTGCAGCAGTATTTGTCGGTAATCCAATACCAACTTCCTTCCTTCCAGGTTCCCGGACTTTCAAGAAAAAACGGCTACCAAGTTCTTGGATTACCCATCGGCAACCGTGATACTAAAAAAAGAATAATGAACGGCAACGTGACAAAAAGTTGAAGCTTTTTCGCTTGGTCTAAAAACATTTCGGTAGAATGGGAAAGAAAGGAAAAGTTCTGGGAACATACGCTTCTCAAGTTTCTTTATATGATGGATGCGATAAATAAATATAAGCGTGAGTTTTGAGACAGAGTAGATCACAAAAGATTTTCTGAGAATTTTATAGAAAAGATATAATCACGTTAGGATTTTTAAAACACATTTGAAATATCAAACTATGGTTCTCTTAACATGACTTGTCTTCAGTCTTCACTTCACTGGTAAAAGTGACAAAAAGTTGAAGCTTTTTCGCTTGGTCTAAAAACATTTCGGTAGAATGGGAAAGAAAGGAAAAGTTCTGGGAACATACGCTTCTCAAGTTTCTTAATATGATGGATGCGATAAATAAATATAAGCGTGAGTTTTGAGGCAGAGAAGATCACAGAAGATTTTCTGAGAATTTTATAGAAAAGATATAATCACGTTAGGATTTTGAAACACATTTGAAATATCAAACTATGGTTCTCTTAACATGACTTGTCTTCAGTCTTCACTTCACTGGTAAATACGTCTCGTCGGGAAAAAAATTCAAAACAAATCCTACGCTCCTAATCCACCCACACGTGAGAGTTGATCAACCCTTTTACTGACATACTTCATGTGGATGAATAATTTTTGACTAATTAATATATTATTATACAGTACGAACTTCCTGTATGCTTCTCCACAAAAGCGTCCAACATAAAATCGATTCTTGCCGTTGTTACTGTAATGCTGTAAAACAATTACTGATTACCATAAATTCAATTATGACGATTGCCAAAGATGACCTAATACATAGTTTTAAAACTTTCGTGTTTTCCAAACACAGATTTTAGAAACTTATGTACGTACTGGCTTATTTGTGAAAAGTTAAATTTTGAATGTAACCGAAAAGCAAAACACATAAAACATGAAACCAATCCCGCTTACAACAGCGTTTCTATTTATCATTTAAACTTTGTTGATGAAAGGAATTAATCTGATTAATTTGCTTCAGGCAGGCTTTCTTCGTTCCAATAATAGAGAAGTCACGTAACAAACACCTTGAATAAAAAAACATGCAAAACCCAAAAGGAGCCAGCCTTGGTTCGCTACCAATTTTCTGAATGAGCTTTTAGAGGTGAAGGTGAGCTTTACGTAATGATGATATTAGATATTACTATAAACGGTCATAATATCGGGGACGAAGAGCTGTTTTCACCACAAAAAAAAACTCGTGTCCAAAAATACAACTTCGGTTCAATCTCACCATCAGTTCAAGCCTTATAATTATATTAAATTAGGATACTTTTGAACCGTAAGAAAACTCCATCAAGAAAATATACCGAATTATAAATGGGAGCATAAAATATTCGTGTAGGAATAAACAACTGCATCTTATCTAGATAAATGTAAATGCCAAAGCATAATATATTTTTGCAGAAAACTCGCACAAAAGCTTACAGATAATAAATACTAATACTATGCATAATGCTGGGTAAATCCAGTTTCTGAGCTGTGCTTGCTTAAAGAAAGTTAGTAAACTTATGCCATGGCTTAACGATACATTCTCAGACTTATTTGTTACTGTCAATGCTCGGGAAAATTTCAATAAAAAGAAAATTACACGCAGGTGAAGAAAGTCTCTATCTGTGAAGGTTGATGTTTGAACAAGTTTTAATGAAGCTTGAAGGTCTTTATGCAAGACTGACCGAATGAATGAGGGATGGATAACAAAGTTTCTGTTATTACTTGGCAGACATTGAAGCAGTATTCTGGGGACAACTCTTTCGCTGCGCTGTTAACCCTTTCAGCGTTCAGCTACGTCGTTATTGCTGCTTAACAGCTTTATTTTTTTACATGTTTTCTTACATACATAATAGCATATCATTATGCACTTTCATGATAAAAACGACATGGCATTTCGATTAGAGGACAACCGAATCCATGTGTGGGTTTTTTAGTACGAAATGCTTATTTTTTCGGCGACCTGGATAACCCTTTGCATATTCCCATTATTTCCGAGAAAACATTTTTATAAAATAAATCCTTGGTCCAATGAGTTAAAAGGGAAAATATTTTCTGAGTAAGAAAAGATGCTCTAGGTCTGGAATTAAATAAAATTTGCAAAAAAGGAGTTTTATACAAACAGTAAAATCCAACTTTCCGTATTTAACAATGCATGACTCACTCTAGATCCACACGGAGTTTTTTCTTCAAAATTTTAGAAAGCGGAAATGGAAAGCTTCTTTGCATGAGAACAGTAATTTCTCGTTTTGAGGCTTGCGCCTGTGCTTTTTCTGATCCCAAAGTTGTACAAAAGCTGAAGAACAAAAATATGTAAACCCAAAAACTGTGCAACGAAAGCAGTATTTATTTTAGGTAGGTATAACGCGATGCATTAGACTTTGGGCCTTCTTGTATCATTCAATCATTGTCATCGGTAACCCGATTTGGTTAACTTTTCACAGTCGATCTATCTTGTTACTTTAGCTTCTTGAAATGAAAAAAAAAGATTTTCTTCGCATTATTCTGTACTTCCTAGAATAAAGGATGGGAATGAAGTAAGTAAAGCATAGTTTTTTGAGGGCCCATTTTCGGCAGATTTGATTTATCTCTAGTTTCCATAAGCTTCACGATGCTCTTGATGCAAAGAAAAACTAAAGCATAACAAAACTAGACAAACAACAATATAATGTCATATCATATTTTTCTATTACGGAAGGAATCGTTTTCTCTAACCAGACTTTTACATTTACGACACATACATACATCATTTTACTTGCGTACACCATATGCAAAGCTGGTACAAACGAGTTTTAAATGAAACCAGGAAAAGCAGAATACCTGCATAAATATGGTCACCACATCTGTCATTTGAGGCCCGAAAACAAAATAATCGATTTCGCGAGCTTTATTATGGTTTGTAAAAAAAGATCTTTGCATAAAATCTCTTAGCTTTCGGCAAGTTATAATGGTAAATCTAAACCGCAGCTTATTCATTACAGGCAGCCCTATATAGTCAGTGAATGCGTGGTGGTATATGTTTTAAAGGGCAAAGTTTAAAGCCCCTCAAGCATAATAAATCAAATTGGATTGGCAATTCCTGGATTCAAGCATTCTGGCTAAAACAATGGAAAGGGATTGTGTTTGTAAGTAATGCCGATTTGCTTATAAAATTTGACCAGATTTTCAGTACATCTTGGGCTTCAAGGCGAGAATTTCCTTTCAAACTCTGCTACTCCTACGGTGCTTCTACGTTGGTTACATTATGCATTAAACGCATTACCTTGAAATAGGAAACCTCAGTTAAGGTAAATTGCATTGTTTTTTCCGTATCTGAAATATGGGATCATCACCAGAAGCTTTGAGCACGTTTTTATGTCCTATTTCAGAATCCAATTTCTACATCCATCTCGAACTGAAAGTGAGAGCATAATATTGATTGTATCGAGGAAGACGATGATGTATGCCAGAAACAACCAATTCCTGCATAAGTTGGTTTTATCTCATTCATGTATACGTTTATTTATGACTCGGCGAATAGAATATGCTTCGAACTTAAACGTACCGCAATAGTGCATATTATTTCAAGATGAAGAGTGATCGAGTCCAATATTCCATATTTATCATCATTCACTTCACACAAACCCGATAATATAATGTCATGCATTTTTAAACGACCGCAATAGTGCATATTATTTCAAGATGAAGAGTGATCGAGTCCAATATTCCATATTTATCATCATTCACTTCACACAAACCCGATAATATAATGTCATGCATTTTTAAGCGAATAATTGACAGTCGAAACTTCATGTGCTTCCTTTCAGGCAATGAGCCATAAAAATGTTAGTTATACATTATTCAACTTTCTCATGTAGCCAAAATGTTTATTTTATACCGATATTTTAATTCCTCTCAATATTTTTGTTTAAAAATATTCACCACGGGGCATCTTGAGAGAACAATGTATTGACTATATGAACAACCACTTTTGACGTGGAAAGAAATAGAACGCGATTCATTAGGTTAGTGACAGATGTGTGGTAGGTAGGCAGGGGAAAGGGCGTGAAACCGCGAAGATTTCCAAAGGCAAAAACCAGGAATTCTTATGAAAACAGAAGTTGGATACATATCTTAAACAAAGACCTAAAGCACTTTTGTCTGCTTTTGCTATAAAAGAAATTCCATTTGTCTGTCTAGCTTCGTCACACATTATGAATTTTGTGGGCCACTGGTGTTAGATCCAGATCCGCAGCCTCAACATTTTCGTAATCTTAGAATGACACGAGGATCTCATACCTATTTAGACTGACTATGAGACGAGTAAGGATGTGAGTGTAAAATACTTCCCATGCTTGTAAAGTAAAAGGAAGCGCTGAAAGGGTGTAAAAGAAATTGTTAAAACTTATACAGAGGAAGAATGTTAGTGTTTCACAAAAGGATTTTCTTTCAGACATTTTATTTCAAGGTTCCGTCTTTTTCTCCTGCCGATGATGGGCTGCTGGCTGACGTGCTAGAATAGTGTTCCATCCATTAAAAATTAAAACGAGAAGCCCAAAGCTTGGGAAAAAAGTTTCTGTCAGATTCCAAAATGATAAGAGCTGTGAAAAGTCTTGTCTCTAAAATGCAAATAATCTTGATTAAATCAGAAAAAGAAAATTGGATATTCAACAAGACAAATATGTACATATCACTCAGACCATACCGGTCTGTCTAAAAAAACAGTCTTTTAAATTGTACAGATGTACTTAAATCACTCAAACCTGAAAAATTCATGAAAGTAAAACTGCTTAAGAAGTGAGAAAATGGTACTCCCGACTGGTTCAGTATTTTCTCTAATTAGCTCTAATGAATGTTACGATAACACTTAAAATCAATGTTGTAGTTGGTTGAAAGTGTTGAAGAAACTTCTATTTCCAGCTTCGATTGGTCTTTGCCTGACAAATTAGTTTGTGCTTCTAGAATTGAACTCTTTTAGCGCTTTTCGTTCATGGACAGAATATCAATGAACTTCAATCGTTCTACTCACACCATCTTTTCTTCAGAGGAAAGATTTTCTTTTAAAGTATCAAATTAAATTGGCACGGCATAAGTTATTACACTGTCAATAAATTGTGAATGCCGAAACTGACATTGTGACTTTCCTCTGAACAGAGCCGCTTTCTTATGTATGAGCATCGGCCAATTGAACTTTTTGAGCAAGCCTAAAGCCTTGTCAACTATTATGATTCAATTTTGAAGCATCAGTATTATTTGGAGAATGCTATTCTCGATGAGGAACATTTCGACGTAACCAAAGAGCACCATTTCCTACAAGAGTAGATTTGATTTGTACTGAAGGGAATTCTTTAACTTTTGATCTCTACAAAACTTGAGCACTAAAAATAGTGTAAAGCCTAAGGCTACAACGACGTAAGACGTAACAATTCAATGGTCTCATGAGATGGCTTACCTTAGTAAATATAAAAGTTCTAATTTTAAATTTCAGATGATTTGTAAGGGCAAAAAAATGGGCTGCGGAAAGAAAACTTGCCAAAAAATGTGAGGAAGTAAAGAGCCTCAAAGTATGTAGGGATTTAACGTGTAGGTCAAGAATTCTCCCTTGAATATGTATAAGAAAGACATCTGATACGAAAAAAATATTCTTTGTCTACCGAAGCATACAAAATCTAATGCCATCCGAAAAACTGACTTTAAGCTTACGTACCTTGTCATTTCTATTCCCATTCAAATCTTTTCCCAGAGAAAACCTTCCACTTGACAAAACTATGACATCAGAAAGGAAGCGGACATAACCCCATAAATCTTCTTTTCTCTAGCTCATGTTCGGTCATGACATTGAAGTCGGTAGTAATGCGACACGGTATTTTGGAAGCGAAAGAAACATGACATTCCACATCTTATCACAATTTTCTATTACGAAATTAAGTGTGTTCCTGGCTCTCATCTATTTATGATGACAATTGAATAATTCTATTTTCGTGTGTCACAGCTTTTGCCAAATGCTTCAACAGTTCTACACTACATCATTGAGCGCACAGATGCGTGGCTGGTTGTACAGCGTTTCAGAGCATTTCTATGAGCGGAACTTATGACTTTCATCTCGGAGATGGGATGTAAGGTTGCATTTTCGGGTCGTCAGCAATAAAAAAATTAGTTACGTACTTACACGCGACAAAAACATTTCCATTCCATATGCTTTCTTTTACACCAATTACCAATTCACCTTTTTATTTACTTACCATATCCTCTTGGCCTTCAGTAGTAATTTTAGTCCTAACTCTTAACTATTAATTGGATCAACAGTAATAAAGTAATTGTCCGCCTAAAAATAAATGGATATCAAGCTATCATGACATAATTGTACTAGTGTATACCTAAATCCTCTAATAATTGTGGGTGTTTATGCAGCTATCCCTAGTTTTAATGTAGTATTAGTGTCAGACAAGTAAAGAAACGGAATTGTAGTAGTAGTGGTAAAAAATAATGGCCCTTTAAGCTTCAGTGCTAGAAAGAAGAGTGGTATGGGATCGTTTTCGACATGAATGGGAATATCGGTTTTGCACTGGGACTATGGTTGGACGGAAAACGGTATAAAATACTAAAACACATGAAGCAAGACCAAAACCAAACCACAAAAATTAACTCTTGGCCTTCAGTAGTAATTTTAGTCCTAACTCTTAACTATTAATTGGATCAACAGTAATAAAGTAATTGTCCGCCTAAAAATAAATGGATATCAAGCAATCATGACATAATTTTACTAGTGCATATGTACCTAAATCCTCCAATCATTGTGGGTGTTCATGCAGCTATCCCTAGTTTTAATGTAGTATTAGTGTCAGACAAGTAAAGAAATGGAATTGTAGTAGTAGTGGTAGTGGTAAAAAATAATGGCCCTTTAAGCTTCAGTGCTAGAAAGAAGAGTGGTATGGGATCATTTTCGACATGAATGGGAATATCGGTTTTGCACTGGGACTATGGTTGGACGGAAAACGGTATAAAATACTAAAACACATGAAGCAAGACCAAAACCAAACCACAAAAATTATCATGCTTTCTGTGCAGTAACGCTTTGTTTTTTCCTTAAAAAAAGCTAAAGATACTCTGTCTGCTCAACTCAATTTGGAAGGAAAATGAAACTAGAGAATTTTTGTCTTAAACAAAATATCTTGAGGATTACCTTAAGGGATAACTCGAGACATTGTTATTTTCTCGAAAGAAAATTACGAAGATTTTTATGGGTATGTTACAAAAGAGATTACGTGTAAAAATGTAATTTACTGATGTAGAGTTGGTTAGATGCTCATTACGAAAAACAAATTGCTAAATACAGTAGCTATTCGGGTAGTAACATCCTTGAAAACTGCCGAACAAAGCTGCTAGGCATTTCCTACTTATGCTTCATTAGACGCACACATAACTTGTATGTGGGATCACGGATCAGGATCAGGATGGTAACATCTCGAGAGCCAAAACTACTTACTATGCTTATCTGATATGTAAGCCTGGGTGTAGCTAACTGTTGCTTTGGGCCTTTAGACACAATGGTCAACTTTTACGAGCTAGATGTGGATAAGGTCTCTTCAAGATTTTTTAGTTAATATAGAGCCTCTGGTGATGGTGGTGGTACGATCAATTTCCAGATACACATCATACTAATATAGCTGCAAGAAATTACTCCGGATATAACATGTGGCAAGAAATGTAGGAAAAATAAATAGAATACAGATTTTCGTTATTTTTTGTGGCCATTTGGCTGGTCAAAATCAATGCCAATTGTTTGATTGCATTTTTGTGAGTATGTTGCACTAAATCAGGGGAAGAAGTGGGATGTTACCACCCGAATTACATGCGTTTATCATCTGTCTACGTTACATCCCAGAATCAAAAAATTGCAGATATTGGATTCGGAAAATTCAATGCGATAAAATGCCTCTTTTGCATCTTACAAGTATTTTGTATTGGAATTTTTCTATGTATTTTAAGATCCAAAGTTAGTACTTGCAGGCAGAATTCTGTTACAATTTTGTGCATTCACCAAAAATAAAAAG
>JAHZMX010000100.1:0-10917 GCA_027743895.1 Seira musarum
GCTGTAGGCTCGGCTTTGACATTTGTTTTGTTAGTTTTGGAAAGGTGTTAAAAATAAATTCAATGTTTTCCAATGTAGAATGCGAGCTCTGCGTCACGTCGCAGGTTTTGTGTAAACAGCAAAATATATTCTGGCTCGAGCGGGCATTATATGCAAGAAACTATTATTAGACACCTGACTTCTTGGGTTGACTAGACGGTGTGCGAAGAACCGTTTTTAGTTATCAGTTATTAGCAATTCGTCATGATTCAGTGGCCTAAAGAAAATTTAAAATATCTTTACCATCATTCTATCCCGATTGCATGGGTATTCAATGAATGAATCATACTTATTCAAATGCACTCTTCAAATTTGACGTAGCACGCAATTATGTTCCCCCGGAAGATTACTTCCGGTCGGTCGGTTGGTAATGGTGGATCCGAAAAAGAGTTCATTGTGTTCTGTCCCTCTTGCATAATAAATACCTATTCATTTTTTTTTGGTAAATCAGCGAACGTTCGCGTTCAGGTTGCGTTGCATGTTTTAATTTTTGTGCATAAAGTCAAGTGTGCATCCTGTCGTGTAAAGTCATGCAGGTGGTGATGACATGACACATCACTTCCACCTTCCATCACATCACTACCACGCGAAATCCTTTTTTGGTAGATTTTTTTCCGCAAATAGCAAAACAGAAGAGGTCCGTTGATAATTTTTATATTCACTTGTCTTGTCGCGTCGTCGGTTACAGTCAAGAAGATTATCTTTTGCTTTAGCTCATAAAATTCACATTGTTTTATTTTATTTGGTGACCATATGCCATGCTATCCTAATCTTGGCTTGTCCTTTCCTTTGATTCATGCATGCATTCATTTTCATTCTTCCACTTCATAATCATCATCAAAATGAAACGACTTCGACTTCACGAATTATGCAAATTCTTGAATGCAAAATAATCAAAGATGAAATAACATATGAAGTCATGATTTCATGATAATGATGAAGATGAATATTTTCTTCTTGCGTAGTTTATCTAGTTTTTCTACTTTGAGGATTAGGATCAAACTTTTTTCTTGTAATCGTGTCGTAATCGTAATCCATACCTTCACACTTTTCCCCTTCCTCTTCTACTACGCCTGTTTACATAATGATGCCATGCCAGGCCACGTACTACATTTCGATGCTTATTAATATGATCAAATAGTAATTTCTTTTTAAAAAAATATTTAAATCCATCTTTAAAGGTTTTGAAAATCTTGAAATATTTCTCTTCGCCCAAGCCAAACCCAATTCAAAGTCTTGTTTTCTTTCTTACTGAGTCTGACCAGCAGGAGGAGACGGCAGTGCGCTGCATACAAAAGAGATTCATTCAATTCATTCGCAAGAAGATGAATATTTTCTTCTTGCGTAGTTTATCTAGTTTTTCTACTTTGAGGATTAGGATCAAACTTTTTTTTGTAATCGTGTCGTAATCGTAATCCATACCTTCACACTTTTCCCCTTCCTCTATAGCTATCTACTACGCCTGTTTACGCCAGGCCACGTACTACATTTCGATGCATATTAATATGATCAAATAGTAATTTCTTTTTAAAAAATAATATTTAAATCCATCTTTAAAGCTTTTGAAATATTTCTCTTCGCCCAAGCCAAACCCAATTCAAAGTCTTGTTTTCTTTCTTCTGCTGAGTCTGACCAGCAGGAGGAGACGGCAGTGCGCTGCATACAAAAGAGATTCATTCAATTCATTCGCAATTTTTGTGCACCAGCCATTCATCCTCTAAACGCATTTTCATTAGAGAGAAAAGAGGACTTCTTGTGAATGCCTTAAACATAATGATCACGTTGTTCAACGACCGTCGACTCGAAACTTTTTTGGTGCTTGTGGAGTAGAACACAACATACCATACCCCAGCAATAAATCATTTTCAACGAACGAGCCTAAACTCAAAAAACTATTTTGTTAGGGAACATTTCATTAAACCAAAGTTTGCAAAGAAGAAAAGAGTGTGAGTGTGGAGTGGAGTGAAGTGGTGAGGAGATGGAGATACGAGATTTTTTTTTCTCGTGGTCGATTAAGTAGTCGGTGCGTGCGTGCGTATTAAAGGGAATTTTCTTTCACGTTACGTACGTACGTTGCGCTACTTTTTTTCTGGGGCTTCTTAACGCGAAATTGATATTGAATTGCTAGCTCATGTTATGTTCGTAATAGTTATTCATTCATTCAAATGAAAATGAATCCAATTAAATCATCGGTTTTATTTAATAAAATGAGCCAAGGCGAACGGTTTTATACGAAATGGATGAAGACGTCGCCGTGTGTCGTCTTTGGCAAAATTAATATTGATTTCTTTTGCATGGAAAGCGGAAAAAATCAAACGAATTTTATTTTCATATGCCTCGTGACATCGTAAATGATGCTAATCCTTTTATCTCACGTTTGCAAGTATGTATGAGTTTTGATCAGAAGACGATGATAGAATTACTGTTTTTTGGAAGAAGAGCAAAATGTCATTTCGATTGATAATTGATGTCATGCGGAGCCGCGAATGAGACAAAGAGGAATGATGGGTAGTCCGAGGATTGGACTAATTATTTGTGGACAGGCTCACATCGCAATTAAATTTGCTGCCAATTAATTCCATTTCTTGGCATATGTCTGACACATTACTCCCTTTTTGTGGTTGAATGACAGTTTCACTAATTCAGACAACTGAATGCTGAATAACAACGACAATTACTGCACTACTGTTTACCATGGGATGAGATGGAACAGATCCGGCTAATTAAAGTGAGACTGAAATGTACAAACAAACAAGTCAAATTGCTCTCCCGTCGTTTTATAATTTGAAATCGAACTGGATGTAAACAGCAAGAGGCAATTAGAATACAATACGTTGCGTTAGTTGACCGCATTCCATCACACACACAAACGATTTATTGCCATTGCATTATCATCATCACAGTACAACTCCGCCTAAATATTTTGATAAATTTCACAGGGTTTGATTCCTCAATTACCTCTTCATTAATTATGCTATCGAAAGTATTATAAGCACTTGAGTAAGTAAATTTCATGGGAGTAAAATCATTAATCATGATTCCTCTTGAACAAGACGACATGATGATGAGCCTGCAGCTATGTGCCATGCCATAAGTTGGCTGAGACAATCTGCAAAGAGAACGATTAAATTGGGAACAAGCCCTCATCGAAATCGAAGTCTTTCACGTCTGCAAAAAGCAAACCAGTCCACCATACCAACATGTGATGGCATTTGTTTGCTCTTGTAATTGTAACTGTACGCATGTGGCTGGGTTGGCATTTTTTGATTATTTTTTTTGTGACACAATGAGTAATTTTTTGGGGAGAGAAGGAGGGAGGAACGATTATTATTATGATAATAATGTAATAGTGACTGATTATGATTATGAGTCGAGTGTGAATACATTCTTTTTTTTGACTTATTGCTCCTTGCTCAACCAAACTAAACACTTTTTTTGTCTTTTTTGCTGAAACAATCAGAGTCAGAGTCACTTTAGCATTGTTTAGAATAGGCGGCATGTCATGGCATGTTAGGTTATCTTTTATCATATCATAATCATAGTATCTTCGTCATTTTTCGAAAAAAAATGCATTTATTTTACGAACCAGTGACCCACTTTGCTTCGTTTTCGTGCTCATGCAAATAAAAAAATACTTTTACTGTCGATACAATGTAAGTATGCTTTGACCTCATAGTTTCCGGGGACTTCCGCTCCCAAAAAAATCCTATTATGTCATGTAATGTTAGACTGGTAGAAGTACAGCACACTTGCATTAATGCAAAGTAGTCTTCTCTGTTTTATTTATGGTGTTATTGTAAAGGAAACGATCATAATTTTTTGAGGATTTTTGCTTGACATCGTTATTAAAATACCTAATGCATGCTTGCATGCAGTGCTCATTCTATGCAAATGAGCATTTAAATAGTTGGTGTTTCCGGGCTCATCCCGAAACGAGACATATACTTAATTCACTTGGGAATGAGAATAACCATTTTTCATGCTATTCATACTCTAAAGTAATTTTTATATTTGCAGAATTTCGTGATTTATGAGATCGGTCTCGATTCGATCTTGAAAGGGAAATAAATAGGCAATGCGAAGAAAATCACATTTTCATGTTAATTTGAAGGAACAATGCATAAAATACTTACACATGGTGCGCTTGCGCTGACTGGTAAAAATTGTGAATGAATGAATATATGTGTTGATTTCGTAATCCATCTCTTTCAAATGCATGGAGTCATGGAGTGGAGTGACATGAAGCAGTAATTGTCAATTGTGACCCCCGACGGGGTTTTATTGTTGCTTTAAAATAATATCTCATTGACGTTAATGGCATGAGTTTGTTTCTAAATCTGAATGTCGTTGGGCTTTTCCTTTCTCTGGTTCGCTTTGCATTTGCATGCTTGGGAGTCGAGTCGAGGTCTGGCCTGACTTGACTTGAACTGAGGCTAAATTTTTTTACTTGTGTTTTGATGAAGTGTTATTCAATCTCTGTGAGTCGAGCAGAATAAAAAACGTGAGCAAAATTAACCGTGAGGATTTATTTGGTTGGTGTTAGGAAATGCTTCATTAAGCGCCACCATTGTTTCGCGAATTCCTAATTCGTGGTTTGGTTTTAGATTGGACTTGAATTATGATTGTGATGGGATTGGATTGGATTGAGTTGTTGATTCATGATTCAATTCCTATCGCGTTTGAACAAAGGAAAAGACAGGCGCCTTCTCCGTGTTATGTTATTTTGTGGCGTAAATAGTAAATTCACTGTGTAATCTGATCGTGATCACGAAGATCAAATTTCGCGATCGGGTTTTTGCATTTGTATTCATGTTCGAAATAATAAAAATACATACATACTTAAGTAAGTAGGAGACATTCCACTATACTCATCAACATTGCTACTCTACTAACTCCACTCCACACCTAAATTTCGCAATAGGTCAGTAGTATTCAGAAGTTGACAGAACCACATCACATCACACACTAACCAAGTCATAGTCATAATCGCATATTGTCTTTTTACGAGCAATAAAAACATTTTTAGTTTTTTATGTACATCACATATTCTGCAAGTAGAATTCTATCAAGCCAAGCCAGGTTTTTTTTTATAGTTGTCGTTGTCCCCAAAAAAGGAACTGAAATGAAGTCGAAGTGGAGCTAACATAACATAACACTTCAAGTCATAAAAATTTCAGGCTGCTGTTTGGCAAGGCTGCTGAGGTGAATTGTGAGTTTCATTGCATAATTCAATTCGATCCGTGACATTACATTGCAGTATGGCGATGAGATGACATTTTGTTCTTCCACAAACAACACGTGGCAACATAAAGTCATCGTCCAATGAAACACTCCGACACAGACTTCCGTTATTATTTTATTATTACGCCCCCATTATTCCACTCAATTCCGTTCTACCGGAAGACCCGGATCAAAATAAAGAAACCCGTTTCCAGTTCTCATTCATCCGCATCTTTTGTGATACTAAAGCTTCTCTCATCTCAACTTTCCTCAAATGAATGAATCGAGTCGATTTTAGAAGACAAAAATCCGTGTGAGGACGGGACTAGTCTGATCTACTATAATTATATTGCATTGTAGGTTTCTTCAGTGGAATTATCGATCGTTCTATTATTTTTTCAGTCGAAGACGCCATCATCATTTTATCTTCATAAGTCCTTTCTAATGCCATATAATTATCTTAAATGTTTTATGTATTGACTCAACTCTAAAGAAAGGATTTGGATTCAATCAATTTTTTTGTATTATTATCCTTAATCGGAGAAGTGGAAGACCTGTTTCGACTTAAAAAGCATCATATCATTTCATCCTCTTTCTCATTCATTATTTTTTACAAAAGAAGTGAGTGAAGGATTAGGATCATAATAATCATGATTATCATCATAGCAGGATTCATTTCAGGATATAGAGAAGTAAAAGGATGAGGATTGAGGATCTTTGGTTGTGCAATTTGAGATTTGCTACTTCGGTTGTATTTGAACATTTTGTGACTTTTAGCAATGCAATAGCTATCCGTATTTTTTATTTTCTATGTCCGTCACGTCACATGCAAGAGCCAACAAAAACATAAACCGTTATTTTACCTTCGAAAAGAAAAAAAAAAATCAAAGATTTAGTATTTGTATGTACTTATGTAGTAGTCATATCATATCCATTCTTATTGAACACACTTTTTTGTGACTGGGACGAATCACATATTTTTTATTTTCATGCTTGCAAGGTAAATAAAAGCTGTTTAAATGGTCTTAAGGTATACGTAGCTGATTTTGAAAGATTTGAAGAGGGACGTAGAATTTGCAGAATATTCTTTTGATGGACACGGGCACATCAAAATCAATGTTAGCTGAGAGGATTATTCAGCTACGTAATAAAGGAAAAGAACATGTTGTGTTCATGTATGTTTTCCTCAATTCATGACGAGTCTTTTATATGGGCTTCTGCTGGCGCTGGCATACTGAAAAATTTATATTTCAAGTCGATTTGAATGATGATGAAGTGAACGAACCTGTTCTATTGGAGCCGCTGCCACAACCGGAGTGAAGTCTTCTTATTTCGCCCACACAAAAATAAAACTAATAAGTACAAGTTCGGTAATAAAAAATGCGGGTATCGTCTCTCATCACCAAAAAAATGACATCCGTGAACTGCAGTAGCATCTTCACTCCGAATATGGGATGTTGATGGTATTATGATCCCTTTTCAATGATCATTACCAAAGATTACTGTACATTCTCGATACAAGGAAGGTGGAAGATGTCGACATGCTTTATTGAAATGGCACCATCATCATCATAATTTTCTTTTCCCTTCAATCTGCATTGTCGATTTGCATGAGGATTTGTCGAACTTTTTTTTAACGTAAGTAATCGATGCCTTTTTTGATGGACGTTGAGATTGAGTTAGACTAGACTGCTTATTATCTCCATTGAAAAAAGCATACGATTTACGAGGAGATGAAGTTCCTTTCCTTTCCCCACTTCAACTTCTCCCAAAATGCAAATGCAAAAATGCTTGAACATTTTATCATCATCATTTTGATAAGATGCATGTGTAAAGGAACTTTCATTTCTTGTCGAAAATACTTAACGATTTTATGAAATGACTTAAAATGACAATGATGATGTGGGAAAATAATGGGCTCCTCGGGATATTAATTTCCTTGTCATAGGATAGCAAACAATGCGATGATTGAGATTGAGTTAGACTAGACTGCTTATTATCTCCATTGAAAAAAGCATAAGATTTACGAGGAGATGAAGTTCCTTTCCTTTCCCCACTTCAACTTCTCCCAAAATGCAAATATGCTTGAGCATTTTATCATCATCATTTTGATAAGATGCATGTAAAGGAACTTTCATTTCTTGTCGAAAATACTTAATGTTTTTATGAAATGACTTAAAATGACAATGATGATGTGGGAAAATAATGGGCTCCTCGGGATATTAATTTCCTTGTCATAGGATAGCAAACAATGCGATGTGGATTTTTCGAATTTCTTCATTAGCTTATCTTGAGAATACCTATACATATTTTGTTCGAAGGTTGGGTAGGTTGTCGTTGTCGCAGCCATCGCAGTGAAATGAAAGGCATCATAAAAAAGTGACTTTGATGATGATTAAGATTTAAAATGTAATATTTTGACTTTGAAATGATCTGCATAATAATCTGATCTGATGATACAGTTCTTGTCATCATCATAAAAGTGAAATGACATGACATGTTGCAATTTGCATAATCACGTAATAGCAAATAATGATGATGATAAAGTTATTAAAATTTTTTGATTGTTCAAAATTGTAATTGTATGCATTACAGAGTCCATATCATGTCGTGATGGTGGGCCTAGACTCTGCCGGTAAGACGACGGCACTGTACAGACTTAAATTGGATTCGTATTTAAATACGGTGAGTTTTAAATAAGTTTCGAATTTCTCTTTCGAATTGCGAATTGTGTTTTGTATTCGAAGAATTCATCTTTTATTCTTTCTGTTTCTACAGGTTCCAACAATAGGCTTCAACTGTGAACGAATAAGGGGCTCAAAAGGAAAGTCGAAAGGAGTTAATTTCATTGTTTGGGATGTTGGTGGTCAGGTAAGAAAGAAGGAACAGAAATACAATATCTCTTTACATTTTGTCTCGTGCCATTTTTGGTGATAGGAAAACAGGAAGAAAAATACGAAATCAGAGCTTGAGGGAACTAATTTTTTAACCGCCGCACCACACCAAACCACCACGACAATTGCAAATGAGTTTAAGTTGTCTTGTCTTGTCCGTCTCATGAATCATGAAAAAAATATGTTTTCCTGTGGCTGTGGTGGTGGTGGCGGTGTATACTGGGAAGAAAATTAAGCCTTTGATTAGACTTCATAAATATTCATTTTTAGAATTTTATGAGGATAAATTGTTCTCTTGAAGTTTCAAAAGGTGGTTAATCGATCATCAAAAAACCAAACCACCATCATCACAACCACCCGCGAATTATGTGGATTTTTGCTCTCTCCCTTTTCATTAGAAAATGAATAGAGTAAAAAAATCTTTCCTAAAAAATGAACGTGAAGAAACTAACGGATGTTTGGTGTCTCTTGAAATTGAATTGAAAAAGTCTATACGTTTATTCCGTGAAACGTGTATCGAATTTCGCAATTCGCGAGAGTGTTCACAACTTTACAATCACAATTCACGCTGCGAAAGAGAAACTGTGAAAGATTTTCAACACGTGAACAGAACATTTTTTTTTTCATTTTGATTCATGAGAAGTTTGAAGAAGACAAAGTTTTATAGCTTTAGCTATATGTATATCAAAGTCAAAGCGTCATTTTTTTATCAGGAGATGCAATGAGATGACTTGAATGAAAAATGAAAATGCAGTAGAACTAATTTGAATTCGCTCTGATTGTTCTTCTTTTAAATAAAGTGACAAAATGAAAGCTGATGATGATGTTAATAATACTTGAGGAATTTTATATTGATGAGTAATTGTTCTCGGTCTTTATAAATTTTTTGCCATGAAATAGAATCAATGTTGCAGCTTAAGGAAACTTTACATAATACTTTATACCATGTTCAGCCTGCATGTGCAATTACAGGTGAGTTTCAACATTTTACAAAATAATAATAACTATGATTTATTATCATTAGTGTTTATGATTATTAATTGTTATCATGTTTGTGATTGCCCCAATAGGTGAAGGACTGGATGATGGAGTGGAAGTCTTGTACGAGCTCATCCTCAAGAGGAGAAAGATGAGAAAAAAGAAGAAGTGAGATAGGGCTAGCGTTAGTGATAATTATTATACAATTTAACTGTTAAATACATATATAAAAGTCCTATATTATTATATAAACTGCTTTTTTCAAATGAAATGGAGTAAGTATTCGTTCGTTCGGAAACGTGATCCGCAGTCACTTAATTAAAATACTTTATACTACATACGTACGTACTAATTTAAATACAAGAATATTCGATCGATCTATCTAGCTTAAAATTTTAATTATCTACATAATTCAATATGAAAAATTGTAATTAAATACGTAAATTAATTAAGTGAAATGAAATTATGAACTTGTATATTGTATATACATATTATTATTATTATTATTATTATTATATTCAACAAAAAACACAAATATGAACTTAATCAGATTGATTATTAGAGATAGCTTACCTACCTTACCTAAACCAACCAAAACCCAGATTCCACGTATTGATTACTGAGCGTTTAGGTGGTTTAGCGTTATGTTTCAAATGATGACCTATAACCTAACATTTTTGCAAGTACAATCGTATAGGAGAAATATTAATTTCAAATTCAAATTCCCTCTTTAAAAACATTTTTCCCTTCCGGAATCTTTCACGTTCAGAGGAGGAGCAGGGACTACTACGATATGACTCAAACTATCTCAAATTGTTTACATTTTGTTTAGTATAATTATAATTATTGCGCTTTTTCCTAGAAGAAATTCCTCTTACGTCAAGCAATTCAATTCAATGCAGGTTGTGATTGTGAGAAATTTCACCAAAAAATTTGGAAGGTCCGCCGTCATTCTTGATGCCATGCCATAAGCAAAAAAGACAATCCAAACCAAAATGATCTTTAATGGCTTTGTAAGGAAGAACCGGTCATTTTCTTACTTAAAATGGCTACATTTAGGACTGAAAACTATTTACGAGTCAGAAAAACAATAACCAGTCAGCTTTTCAGAAACCTCAACTCGAGCACAATCAATGCAAAAGAAATAGATGACGCGCGTATTATTATTCTTTTGCCCTTTAAGGATATTTCAAAAAATTATTTTTTGGTGTTGTGTTGTTTCGTAGCTTTACATAAATTTAACTTTTGGGGAAGTTTAGTTTTTACAGCGCAAATTATGCCAAATAGTTCTCCCAATTCACAATTATATTTTGGCAAAATTGTGTCGTGTGTCACTGCGAAAATGAAATGGTAAATGACTCGCCTTTTCTCGAAGCAAAAGATATTACTGTGTTCTTAGTTTATAGAGATAAAAGATATTTTTGTGACTTGAGTTTGTACAAAATACTGATAATTATTATGAGCAACTCCTTTTCTTTGTTAATGTTTCTCTTTTTAGAAAAATTATCATTTTTAATCCTGTTCTCTTTCTCCGAAAACGTTTATGCAAACTGAATCTCTTTAAAAAGTGAATGGAAAATGAGTTGGGAAAAAAATAGAATTAATTATTTAATTACGCAACCTGAAGCCGGAAATCCCGCAATAATAGAAACTGTAATGTATTTATTGGTATGATTTTTGACTATCTCTTTTCTGAAACAAAAATCCCTGTAAAAAATAGAATTTGTTGGAAGGAACAAAAACGGATTCTTCCTTTTTTTGAGTGTTCTTCCAAAGACACAATACG
>JAHZMX010000101.1:0-25667 GCA_027743895.1 Seira musarum
ATTAACACAACGGGGCTAGAAACGCGGGGCATTGAACGTTCTTGTTATTAGAATAACATGATAATGATAACGTCAGAATTTTTTACACATTTTTTTGCAATAAGAACGATGAAAACCATGATTAGCGGAAGAAGGGTAGATAGAGTTTTTCAAGTTTGGTCCGTCGTTGTTTTGTCTTGAACAAGAACATATCATATCCAACTTTTTTACTTTTAATTTTCAACATTTTTTCCCTTTCACCCCAGCGTTGCCATTGAGTCTACCATGTCAGAATATGAAAGTAGATGCTCGTGACTTGCTGAAGAAATCATGAGTGAAAACTGAAAACAGCAGCATGGCATGATAAAATAATCGTGCTGGTCAAAATTTACGCATGATAAACTTCTTAGTAATTAAAGATGAAGTCTTAAAACCATCGCGTGATATGGGATCATCGGTCAGACTAAAAAACCCAATGAATAACAGTTAGTCCACATTTGAATACAACCTTAATCCAATCAGACCTAAATAACCTTCCAGAAATGGTAATAGTGAATAAAATTTTTACAAATGGATTATAGGAACTGCCAATAAAGTAGGTATTTTGTCAAATAAAAAAGTCTGCAATTTTGTTCCCACCCGCAGACTCTACAAGATGACAATGACATCATTCCATTGTTCCTCCTTTTTGCTAGTTCTGCAAACTTCGTTTGACCATGATCATGACTCCGTTCGACTATATGCGTAGCTGTAGGCACATTAAACACACAAGTTTTGCTTTACAAGAGATAAAGTGACATTTAAGACGACAAACTTCCTTGTAATTGCATGAAAACGTCAATAGTTGATATGTCCAACTGTGTCGGTCTGGACGGAGCCGCCTTCGCTATTGTAATGATAAAAAAACGAATGACAACTTCCCGTCCACGTCCGCTCGAATCATCCAAGTTCATGTAAAATGGATAGAAAAACAAGCCATTATAATTATATTACTACTTGAGAGGTGCTGCTCCTGTTCTCTAAGAATTTATTTTCTTGATCTTGCTTAAATTTATTGAATTTTCTTTGCTAGCCTGACGCGTGTAACTTGATCCAAGGATGAGGAGATCTGCAAAGCTAAACCAGCCCTGGAGTCTACATACTAACTAGATTGCTTCTCTAAGACGTAGATGAAACATCTGTTGAGATATTCGATAGTCAAATTTTTAGTAGCCTTTTTTATAGGAATTTAAGGACTCAGGTTTGTCTATAATCGCTGATAATATGACAATGCTCTTGTGTGTTTCCTTTTTGATATCCTGAATTTTGAATTCATTATTCCAACGGTCGTCATAAAAGAATGGTCGTAATATCCATGTAAAAATTCATAAAAAAGTGAGAATTTTCAGAGGATGAGCATAATGCAAAAAAAACTTGCCCCTCTGGCCTGACTCCGTTTTCTTATCCCGATCCTCAACTGATTTTTTTATTCTTGTTATTGCTGTCACCGACTGTGACTTTTACTGCGTAGATATGATGATGATTATGCTCATCCGCTTTTTATGAAGTTGCTCTTTTGGAAAGACCACAAAATATGCCTGTCAGCTAAATTATTTGAAGGATGGAGATGGAACGTTAAAAGATAATATTTTTTATGTTGCTCCTAATGCCTACCCACCTATGTAATTGTATTATAGTAGTATTCACTCCATATTGAACTGCGCAGATCGTCGAGACTAAAATATGAAATAATGTTTTTCTGTTTGGAATATATTATATTGAACTGAAATATTATGTAGTAGAAGTTTACTTATACTAGAAATTACAATTGGCTTCAGGCTAATTTGGGGAAACTGGGTTATTCCCTCTAGTTATCTCATGAAATTGTAATTAATTTGTGCAAATCGAAAATTTCAAAAGTCTGTGGAACATCATTTTAATATGAAAAGAGTGGAAGATTCGGCTCGCTAAATCTACTTCCTTACATTTTTTGAAATACAAAAAATTCACTCAGGGCTAAAAACATATTTTTCATAATTTCTCCATTTTTAAGATAAACTATATAATTTAATTTTTCCAAAAAGTATGACGAAGGAAGTAGCTTTTTCTCATAAAAGAAAATATTTTCCCCGAAGCATTCTTATCGTGGGAGTCAGTCACCTCGCGCAAAATGAAATGTAAACACGTAAGTAATCATCTGATAAACTTTCCTCATGCACCATTTTTTTCCCTGTGTACTTTCTCCTCTTCCTTTCCAAAGAAATCCAATAAAGTGGAAGTTGAGGTGTGCTCGAGGCCCGGATACAAGCAAATCTCTTCTATTTCTCCTTTAAGAAGCCAACAAAGCGAAACGACTTTCTCCTCCTCTTTCCTAATCTTGTGTACCTGTTATTGTAATTAATCAAATCCTTATAACCTTGCTGACTTATTGGGAGGAAATAAGGAGCAACATGATTTCAACAAAAGAAATCGGTGAGCAAGGCAAAGTCATAATCTTTTTGCTTTATCGGCTCTTCCAGAACGCTTATGTAAACTTTCGTGGGAGGATGAACCCCTAAAGTAAATAAGCAGATTTTGGCATAACCTCCCTCCACATTTTCTGCTAAATCTCGTTAACTTAACATAACTAGCTGACCTTATGTTTTATTTCTGCGAGCATTTCTACTGTTTCTTTGAACGAAGAAAAATCTCACGGAAGACGTTTATAAACTGGCTTGAGGGCTCATAATTTCTCGGTATTGTTTATTTTACCATATTTAATATCCTTTTTGTGGGTTTCATTTGAGAATTCCAAGCTTGGGATTTTTTTATAACATATTTACTCTCACGTACTGAAACAAGCATAAATGTCAGAAACCAATTTGCTCAGCCATCTTAAGCATAATTCATTTTATGAGTTTTGCGTCTCCTATATCCCGGTGTGCCTTTTCTTCAATAATTCGCTCGTCAACTACTGAAATTACATAAACAAGTTTTATTCATAAATGACAAGGCATTACGTGGCTAGTTTCGGGCTATTTTGGTGACACCACACGATAAGTAGAATTTTATTTTCCAAAGTTATCTCACCGAATTCCATTGAGAAAACCGTAAAAAATATTTTACGGTTCAAGATTTCATATTTAAAAAAAATGCTTTTATGATTGAAGGAAAAGGCGACATCGGCTTTTCAGTGTTTAGCTTTTAGTGTGCGCCTATCACAATAATAAAGTGAAGCAGAAAAGTAAGAAAGATTATCTGTTAACATCACGGTAAATAATAACAACATGCCAGACGTCAAAGAGGACACTCTCCATGGGGCGTTGAAAATTTCTTGTTTTACTAACCTGCGCTTTACACAAGGTCTATCCATAAAATCAAGTAATTTTTCGAAAAAATTTCCCTACAAAACAAAAAAAATAATTTTTTTAAAATGGGTTGGATCTGATTTCTTTGAAGATTAGGAAATCATAAGTTAACTGGCTTGGCAGCTATCATATTCTTTTAATTTTAAATTCCGCTTTAATTGAAAACTATGTGAATTGCGCTAACTGTGTTTAACTTAGAGCTCAATCTTGCTCTATTATTTCCCATCACAATATTATATTCACTATTCTCACCACACTTTTGACTTCGACTCACGTGTGGACAAGTTCAAGTCTATAATTCAACCTCCCAGTAAGCACCATCCTATTCTACTTTATAGACTCGTTATTAAATAAATGCGTGTAATTACAGAGGAATGTGTGCTTATACTTTAGTTTTTTTACCGTCAATACAGGAATTTTCTCGCGCAGTGGCTTGGCTGGCTGTGATTGTGAGTGAGCAACTTTGTAGAATGAATACATTGTTTCGCAAAATAAATAAGTCTTCATTAAGAATTGCTTCGGTTTGCTTGTTGCACACGAAGAACTGAGCAAAAAAAGAAAGGGAAAAGGAAATGAAGTGATCATCCAATTATTGTGGATGACGGATGGAATTGCGTGTTTCAACCAGCCAAAGCAGCCTTCACCCACCTTCATTGCTCACCGCCTGCAATAGATGCCGGAACACAGCTTACTCTATTGAGATCTCATCATTTATCAACATCAAGCAAAATAAAATGCAATCATTCCTGGGTGCTACGTACAAACGGTGTTTTTGCGGAGATTATATCATAATCAAAAGTGCATGAGAAAAATACCAGGAAAAATACTAGATGCTGTAGAAGCTATTTACAAAATATTTATTTTTCTGGTTTTAGTGCCTTTAATTTGGTTAAAGTGGTCAAAATGCATCCACTAACTCCGCATTAAACTTTGCATTTGAAAGAAACAATGTTACTGGAGCCCTCTTTTCCGACGTCATTTGTTGTGATGACAGTAATCGTCCAATGAACTTAATTCTTGAGAAAAGCTAACCGAAAAATTTGCATATTCAAAGCCGCAAAAATTGCTACAGCTACAGCCCCACTCCTTTTTGGCTAGACAACATACTATGTACCAAGAAGGAGGCGAAACTGCCGTAGGTTATTTTGATTATTTTATAATAAAGAAAATAGTACCGACGATGAACAAACAAATCATTAAAAAGTAGTATCAAGTTTTTCGCACAACTTCTCTCCCCCTTTTCCCTTCAATCTAAAATGGCTTCTCTCTCTTTCTCGTAGGCCATGCGATGCAATACATAATCATAATGACTGTGATACAATGCATGTTTTGTGATATGATAATGATGGTCGTACACATGTCCTCTTACATAATAAGCTTGGGAAAATGGCAGGTGTGCAATGCGAGCGGGGTAAGTACGAGGGGAATCATGCCTTATGAAATGAAGGGGATGTCTGCAATTGTAGGTGGGGTGAGTAGCCAAATAAAGTTTCTGGCCATTTTCAGAGCTTTTATTGTTTTCGGTTGGGTAAACAAAACCATGCCTTTATTTAGTCATTAATTCAGGGTAGCACGCAACCATTTTCAGAGCTTTTATTGTTTTCGGTTGGGTAAACAAAACCATGCCTTTATTTAGTCATTAATTCAGGGTAGCACGCAATGAATACATATTTTATAGACTTTTTCCTTTACGTGACGGGTTTTAGCCCTAAAATTAATGAACTTGATTGGAAAATGGATGAGATTGGGAAGTCAAATGACAGATAATAAAATAAAAATTGACAAAAAACAAAAAATGCAATGTCCGGAACGGACGAGACTGTCAATCATAATTTGCGTGCTTACATACATGTGAATCCTTCAAAACCGGACAACTGTTGTTGTTGTCGCTATCAATTACACGTTTTGTTTTATGTCCAGATCCAGAATTTTAAGTATAAATAGTTGTGTTGTGTATTGCATCCCATAATTAACAAAACAAAAAATTTTACAATCCAAACCAACTCTCGAGGCAAAGTCTCAACTCTCATCGAGCAAAAGCCCCTGTTGAGAGAAGTTTGTGGAGTGCGTGGACCATGTACCAGTAGAAATTTGTTTTTATGGATTTTCGCCACAGGAACCACAATATCCACTTCTACTACCAACATTACTATTTACTTTGTAATGGCATGGCTCTCCATCTCCTGAATTTTTTTTTCTCAATGGAGAAGGACCAGAGGCAAAAACGCAGAAGTTGACATCTTGGAGAAGTGATGCACTAACGTCTTTGCATGCACAACAGTAAACAAAATGTTATTTGATGGCTTCAGAAAGACGATCATGATTGCATCGTGGCTTTTACGAGTCTTTTGTTTTTCTATTACTATCATGTACACACAAAAGGACATTTTTAAGGAAGAGACAAGATCAAGTCGTTTAAAATCTCGAAAGCAGCAGGAAGTACGCATAAAAATACCAACTGAAAGGTAAGCAATGACTTTTCCATCCACAGAAAGTTTCCCTGTGTTTATCTTAAAGTAGCTCTTGAGTTTTTTTTTTCGTCTTTTAAAAATTCATGGACGAAGATGTAGCCAAGCCTTCAACTCCAGCCATGTACTTTATTCACAGTAGAATATTCCGTGTCCAGTTAAGGTTTCTTCATTCAATTTGTCTCTCAGTGTGAATTCTATCATATCAGATTAGCATGTTTTATGCTATTGCTGGTAAAAAGCCAAAATGACTGTCTCGAGAAAGTCCATCAAAAAAGGCATTCTAAAATCCATTTAAATTAATCAATTTATTATTCCTTGCAAAAAAATGACTGGGATAGTTAAACCTGAAACATGTAAAAAGAATTAGAGAATCAAATTTCGATGTACATGACAGGATTAGAATTTCTCAGAAGTGCATTCGAGCAAACTAGGCCATCCACGTAATTCAAACGAGAAAATAAAAATAATAATTGTTTTTAATTTTCTTGTAATTCTCGTATCAAATAACACATTAACAGAGGACAAGTTGTCGTTCATGTCACAAGATAAATGCACGATACATATATAATCCGTCTTCAAGTTTTGGACCAACTTATAAAGTATCATGGTCTAATGGTAAGGGTGTTGTGGTTATAGCTAATTGCGTGAGACAAAAGATGTTCTAGACGTCGTTTTGTTCCCCTCCGTTCTCGTATTAACATATCTCAATACACTAATTGAAATCAACCTGGGTGACTTGCTTCGATAAGAATCACAGCTTCGATTCTTATTCTTACCTTCATCCTGTTTCTTCTTCAAACATGGGCTATAATAATTATTGAATAAGAGGTTGCAATAGCTCACGAACAGTCTTACTTACGTACTTACCTGAATTACCTATATTTGGATATGGTTTGATATCAAACAAAAAAATCTTTAAACTGAAAAATATTGAAATCAAGAATTCATCTTTTAAAAATGGCTGAATTAAAAAAGTTGACAAGAAAGCCACCAGCCTTGAGAATTGGGACTGGGACCATGAATGAACTTTTTTTCTTCATTCCAGTCAGTCTCCTTTCTTCTGACATGACAAAAAACTATTTCAATTTTTTTGAATTCCCTCCGCTGCAGGAGAGAACTAGAATAAAAAGTGTCGTTGTCGTTGTCGTGAGCATTTTTAAAAAGGCGAGAGATGAAATGGAAGTGGAAGGAAGGTGAAAACGACAATTTGTTTCACCTTCTTCTAAACCTGGATGTGATGCTGATGTGATCATAATCTAAAAAGAGAAAAAAAAGGATGACACGGAAGAGAAGAAGAAGAAAGACAAGTTTTCAACTTGTTACTTAAATTAGTCATGCTAAAGTTGATAAGATGGAAAAGAAGGTGTTTTTGTGTTAGAAAAAAAGACTCATTTTGACTTGGATAGTGTCACATAAGACGTGTGATTTTGATGAAAACGTCGCTATTATTTGCCTTAAAAGAAAGTCATCTCTTTATCAGGAAACTGAATCTATAAAAATTCCAAACATAATTCACCTTTGAATTAGACGTAAATTAGAGTTGGTGAAGTGAATGAAGAACATAATTTCGCCGACGCCCTTTACAATGTATTGTACATGTACATACATACGTAGATACACCGGTACGAAACAATCGACTTCGTTTAATAGCGAAAAAAAAATATTTCGAGTGAAAGGGATTGTTTTCGCTTGAGTACGCATTTTTATTTCCTGATGAATTTAATGGATACATGGCATGGGCGCATGCATGCGTAAATATCCAGTCACAGCCACAAAGAGCCCATTCACTTTTTTCGAATCTGACTGAGGTTCATTGGATCCTTTTTATATTCTCGTACTTAAGTTTTGTGAATAGTCTTCCTTTAAAAATGAAGATGAAAGAAGATTCATTGTGTATCGGAAAGAATGTAAGGTGTAAAGTAAAGTAAGTACCTATAAAAGCCTGACTCATTAAATTGAATTAAACATCTTCAAAGAGATCAAATCTGTTTTTGTGTTATGTAAACTGGTATAAAAATGAAGTTACCACTAATGTGTGAACGAGGAACTCGAAACCACAAAACTTTTAAAAGTGTATTAAACTTGACTTATGAAACGAAAAAGTTGTTCAAATTACGTCACCGTCACAGCCACAGCCATAAAGGCACATGAAGAAAATTAAGGACAAGTGCAATGAAAACTTTTTCATTTGCCAAGAAGAAGTTAAAGTGAATATGTCGCATATTGCATAAGACATGGAGAAAATCTAATTGTAAGTTTTACCTTGAACAAACCTCAGATTGACGTCATTCTGAATATTTTTGTTTAATTGTTGGCCTACATCTTCTAATGTTTTGAGTTCCTATTTCATTTTTTAAATGGTTGCGGTTTTTTAAATTCACATTTGCTTTCCCCTGTGCTTCCACGCTCCATGAGAATCAAAGCATTAAATTAAAAATTTCAAAACTTTGCGGTCCAAATGTCCATACGTTTGAAAAGACATGCCTTCTTAAATTACCTTCCGTCGAAAGTTTAAGATGACGGGTTTTCATATGCAAGTGAAATTTAATGGCACTGACGCTGGCGCTAGTGCTGTGATGAGGAGGATTGCGACGGTAGAAATGAAATCATTAGAAATCTTTCATCTGGTTGATCCGCCCTTTGGCATTTGCTTAAAATGAACATGTAACTCTACATTCCTCCACAAAACTATTGCTTATTGACTTCAGTTTGAAGATTTTCATCACATCTGAAAATCTCTTTCAAACAAAACAATTTCTATTCTTATCACTCGGAATAGTTCCGTCTTGGGAATGTGTCTCGTTCTCGTCGTCATCATTCATTCATCTTGGGTTTGACATGTGCCAATGTCTTGTTTAAGTTAGATCTTTCATTTCATTTCTTCCCATTTTTCCCGGAGCATCATGAAAGAATGAGAATGAGCATTCCATTTCCATAATGAAATTATGATTTGTATACAATTTCCTTATCACACAACAGCTTTAAATAACGAATAGATGTAAGTAAGCAATGTAATGTGATGTACTGGAATTTTCTTATTGGATTCGATGAATCAAACCTGATATTTTTAGTTACGGAATGAAAATGCAATTTACTCGAGTTATGTGATGCATAACAAGTATTTCAAAATCTGTCACGATGAGTTTACTCTTTTAAGAAAATGGACATGGTCTTTGTAGGGGCATGCATTCACCAATCGTATCACCAACAACATCAACAACTTCTTTTTAGTATTGCACCGTGAAACGAAATACTGAAATGAAGACAGAATATTAATGAAGTTCTCGTGGGGCTTCCAAAAAAGATATCCTCACGGCAGCAACCTAGAGATAGCAATACAAATGCAATGCGACAGCAAAAGTTTGAGTGTTCTGAGAAGCTCATCATCACATTACCGACCGACTGATAGAAACTTACACGAGGTCTTTGGTTAACTTTCACGAAAATCGTATTATGTAAGTTCAAATGTCTTGTCTTCACGAAGAAAAATGTAAGTGTTGTGGTGAAGAAATGCGCTCACACACCGAAATGAATATAGAGAACTGTACAAGCACAATCGAGATGTTTATTAGCTTAAAGCTAACTTTAGGTGGAGTGGAGTGAAGGTGATGATTGACACGGAACTAATTAATATTTCACTTGACTTATTCATGCTTGTCGAACAAGTAGGTAACTAACAATCGGCAGGAAGATGAACTGTTTACGAGTTCAACGTAAATATTACTCGAGGCGGCAATGCTGGAACCTGGAAGGCAGCATAATTTTTTCTACTTAAAAGTATTGCAGGTTTTGTAAGGTCTTAAGGATTCCGTTTAATGTAATAAACTGAAATTGTGAAAAATTAAATTACTTTTAAACTCTGTAGCTGATTAGATATCGTCACATCGCAAGTCTAAACTCAACTGTTCCAACATCATCTTCAAAAAATCTTTTCCTTTTTCATACGAACAATGCTCTTGTGACATTTTCAGCAGACATTCCTTGGCCAGGTTAAATTTTCTAATTTAGATTCAAACACAAATATCCTCAGAAATCAAGTATAAGTTTTTAACGTTGCTTTTGTAACTCTTTACCCGCAAAATGTGCCCGGATATGAGTTCATTTCCTTGCTTTGAATACATTCCCCGAGGTCGTCTCGAATTTCATTGAAGCACAAAATAGGTCGCTTATCAGCTTCAATTACCTCTCCATATCGATTCAAGGATGGATCAAGGACATCTAGAAAAACAATTGAAATTGTGATTTGAGCAGAACTGAAAATATTTTTTGATGTGCACGAACCGCTGTACTCATGCATATGACGACAGATGTATTTCATGTGAGCGTCTGCCAACCGAAGACCGTTCGTTCCAGTACCGCCATCCTCCAACGAAGAACCTAAACAGATATCCAGTTTCGAGGCAAGCCTACTAGAGCATTCCCTTTTTCTCGTCCAGGCCGCACACAGCTCACCCAGTCGTCCTAAGGAATCCTCTGGTTTCATGAGTTTCAACTTTTTTGGATGCGATCTTTCAGTGCAAGTTAAATATGACTTGCACAAAACCATAATGATATTAAATGTTTCTTTGTTAAGTAAAAGCTCAGGTGTGTATTTGAAGGTATTGTATACTTTCTTACATCCATGAAGACTAGCCATTTGTTCAGATCCTCCACATTGTCGCATTTCTCAATTAGAATATCCAGGTAGTGAGTGACTCGTTTTACCCCAAAACCAAGCTGCTCAGCTATAGATCCCGCTAGTGATCTTTGTGATTGGGACAATGAAAAGTTAAAAGCAAGCACAAACAAAAAGCAACTGCAGAACTGCAAAAGCCTGCATTCTTGCAATAGTTCCTTGAAATTAGGGGAGCTATTTAAAAAAACACTGGAGTATAAATAATAGCACTTTACACAGACGTCTAGAGATATCGACGCAGTTCGGTTGATTTACAAAAAAAAAAACATCAGAAGAATAAAAGTAATATATAAAGTATTTTAACCGCAAGTAATAACAATTCGCAGGCTAGGTCATTGACTATTACTTCGAATTTGTTTTTCATTGCCACATATTATCATACTTATGACTCCTTTCCAGATTACGAACGTTTGGTTAGACGAATATTTCTTGTGGTTTCTGAATAATATTTTTACCAATCATAAACAAGGTCAACAAAAATTCCAATTAGCCTCGATTTTCGCCCCACTAACCACATCGCACATAATTTTGATAAACACTGTCCTCGTTGGCAATTAGACATTCTGGATATTTCTTGAACTCATGAACATAAACTGCATGTGCTTTGAGGATAATTAAATTAAGAAAATTGTCAAAGCTGTGTCCATTCATTCATTTGGCTTCTAATGAAATAAATGGTGTATACTTTTAATTTGCAAGAGTGTTTGGGTCATGAACGGCTACCCTGAAAAAAAGCGTTAAAAATAATACACCATTATGATTATGCCTGGTATGGTAGAGTCTAGTGGAAAAGTAATTTATGGAATTACTTATTACTTTCCAGCTTTTCATCGCTGTTCATTCACCCATGAAATGCATAAATTGAATGATACTGTGGTTTACCGAATTACTCAAAGTTGCCCACAAAAACACGTAATAGTAATCAAAGTCCTTGGAATAAGTTACAATAGAATCCAGTGCCGCTGGTGTTTGTTCACTTTAAAAGCAGCAGGGTTCAATTTCACCTGAACATCAATACTGGAGTGGACCCACTTCAAACTTCATCTGGAAAAAACAAAGGATACATATAGCACCGCCGCTGAAAACCATTCTTCTCAATATTCCCTTTCATGGTAAATTGCTCAAGAAAATCAAGATAATAGGAAGAGCTTCCGACAAAAACAGAAAACAAAAGGGACTTGAAAAAAAGAAGAGCAGAGCAGGCCAAGCCAAGCCAGATCAGATCACCCATCATGATAGAATGCCATGGACATGGATGAAGAAAAACAAAGGCCTTCGGGCTTCTCAAAAAAATTTCAACGAACTTTACCTTCTTAACAAAAGCACATGCCTATTACGATTGCCATTATTATTATCACATTACTGGGGTTTTGCTTCACTACTTTATTCATTCCTCTCTGATCTGGCCTGGTATCATCATTAACTCGCTCAATATAATCTGGCACAAATAAACAATGAAGCATAAACCTTAAAATTCAATAATTTCCCCAAATCCCTTTTTACTTGTCCGCTCTTCATTATTCATTGTTTATTTGGTTATTGATGTGGAATAATAGCGGTCATCAGGGAACACATCACTCAAAATCTAATGTAATAATAATATGGTTTAAGATCCTTTCCAAAGTTTTCTTCAAATTTTAAGAATTCATCTGCCACCCCATATGATATAAAGTGACTCATTGGCTAGCAATCTGGATCAATTAAATCCTGACTCATCATGATTTCATGATCATGTCATATTTCCACGTGCAAAATTTTTTTACTCTCTTCCTAGACTAGTTAGTTAACTAGAAAGTTTATGCCCAAAAGTTACGCTTTCTATTCATAATCACATCACAAGAACAGCAAAAAAATTCTTACTTTCCGAAATTAGCAGGAACAATTTTTGTCAGATATCAATCACTTCTTTTGTTCAACAAGGTTTCTTTGCAAATTGGTGCATTTCCAAGAGCAGCAGACAATGCAAAAAAGGAGAAAACTGTCTTTTGTTTTACTAAAGCTTTTATTACGTGCACAAAGTCGTGATTTCAAGTTCAGGAGATCATGTAAATTGTAGTTGTGGCTTGGCTGTAGCTATCACAGAAATCTCGTTCAAAAATAAAAATATTCTCTTCTCAGGAATAGAAAATGCTTGAATTGGATCTGCAAACATGTGATTATTTTACGAAGTTACATCCGATAACTCTAATACAATTGTTACATATGACTATCCTGCAATTAGAAAGTAAGTACCGCATCAAAAGAGAAGGCAAAGGGGCCAATTTCTCCTTTTGCTTGTTTACTCTAGATATGAATGCACGTATATATTTTTGTGAAATAACAAGGTTCAAGCCAAACGAAATTGAAGAGATCAAGATCATCAGATTACATACGTAATATGTACCTTGGCCAAAAAAAAATATATCATGAGAAAGACGAAAAACAATGTAATCTGCTGCAATAAAGAAAACACGAGCACACGACGAAACTAAAATATAAAAAAATATTTTCTACGAAAATGCATATTCTTTGAAAAAAAATCGTGAATGCATCTAAATCTGAAAAACAAACCCTCTCATTTGAGATATGTCGTCGTGTGAGTTTTACTCTTGTTTGTAGTGGAATGCGCTCCGCTCCTTTTCAACTATAGTCATTTGCCTAATTTTCTAATAATTCTAATTTCTTCTTTTCACGACTCCCAAAAAATGTTTGGGGAAAACGAGAGAAGGAGGAGGGGAAGAATATGTGTAGCAAGACCAACCTGAATAATTTCTCCAAACTGCCTTATTGTTCCTCTGAGAAAAATTCTCTTGTTTGAGAAAATGAACCATTTAATTAAATTTCAGAGTTGGAAATAATGCCTATAATGCTTTGATTATTATTTTATGGCGGAGGAAGAATGAAAATGGGAGGATTCCTTAAAAAAGGTGGAATAACAAAGCTGTAGGTAAAGATCAAGCCAAGCCACGCTTTGCGCTAAGTTCATCGATGATTTTGTTTTTTCCTTAAGTACCTCTTGGCATTTTTCTCGGGTTCTGATGCGATGCGGATGAGGTGAAACAAGGCCTCCATTTTCAAAAGGATGGCTTCGTGGGTGGACTGTGAAAAAACGCCAGTAATCATAGACATAGCATCATGGAATTACATCACATTGCATGTTCAGTGAAGGTGGTCGTCGTGGATTGCACTGGTGGGCTCTAATATGGCAGAATGAGAACAGCAATTTTAAAAATCGATACTTAAAAAAGAGCAAATGCCGATTCATGAGTGCCTAGTTTGAAGGATGGGAACATGATACAGAGAAATCATGATCATGATACACGATGATGAGATGATAAAAGCCCCTGTAAAAATAACTCGAAAAAAATGATTCTCAATTGGAAAATAAGATACCAAGTTTGGTAACAAGACTCACAAAAGAAAATTATGATTTGCTCCAAAAAATATTCCATTTTAAGCAAGTCATTCATTGCTTCATCCTTCCAATCCTGTCCAGCCACAGAGAATCTCCAAATTGCTTTTTTGTTCGTCTTCGTCCGTTTCCTTCCCAAAAAACGTAAGTAACGTTTCGAGTAGGGTTTGATTGTAAAAAAGGACAGTTCCGTCGTCTTTTTTCAGACTTAAAAAGAATTAACAGGAGGAGATGAGAAGTGCGCCAGCCTAGATCTCTTTAACCAAAAACATAAGAGCAAATTCAAGTTTGACGAGCGTAGCGGTAGCATGAACATCCTGAAATGTTAGAAGGATTTTCGGAGAAAAAGTTAATTTTTTCAGAATGAGAATTCTTCTTCTGTTTTTGATGAAACTCGAGTTGAGTGGAGTCTGGCAATCTCTTGACAGATTGACTTCCCCAAATGTTATAAGCCAATGCAATGCTGTCTTGAAAGAGTGAGTGGTGGTTGACAGCTCTTGTTACGATTTCCTGTTAACAAACTTTTACTTTTGGGTTCTGAAATCAATTATCTTGTTTTGCTAGTAATCACCCTCATGAAATGGCGATAACAATGTAAGAGCTTGAGTTTGATTAGTTAAGTCTACGGAACGCAAATTTCATGTCAAGAAGTAATTTTGTTTAGTTGCAGATCAGTATAAGACGGTAGTCTACAAATTTTTCGCATGGTCCAGGTCACTTTAGTTTAGGTATCGTTTGATTAGGCAAATAAAAAATATGCTTTAAATTTATAAAAGAGGATGTGAAATTCCTTCACATCCATTACATGAGATTGAAACAATATGAGAATAAAGTTTACAGGGAAATTCGTCTAGACTCGAGTGCGGGCATTACCTTTTCTAATTGGTTTCAGGTTAGGTCCAAGAATGATCATGGGAAGGGAGACAGATGGGACATGAGCCCGGATCCCGTAATTTCATCCTAGTTGACTCAATAAAACGCAAGGTAAGCATTAACTCGGAAATTGTAGTACTTTCCCCCAAGTTATTGCTATTATTGGCCGAGGAAGCATAAACAAAAAAAGAGTTGAGTAATTACATCGTCACTCCTCCTCCCTGAATTGAGCAAAATTTTTAAAAAAAGAGGAAGTTCAATGTGAAGGGTCGATTGGTTGGTTTCGGTTGATGAATGAGGGAATATAAGGGACAAAACATCTTGTTCTTGTTCCTTGAAAATGCAATTTGTAACGAGATCTGAACTAATTGACCAAAGTACAATATGGTTTTTACTACTTATCTTTAGATGACTTTTTAAAGTGCCCTTTGAGATACTTTAAGAAAAATTTACTCTGGTTTCAGAGGGCAGATGCTTGTCGAACGAAGAGTAATTTTTATTGCCCATTTATGCCAGCCCAAAGAATAAGATCTCGTTACCTTCCTGAAAGACGAGAGCATGCACTGCACTTATCATTATTGATTTGTATCTTATTTTTGTGGTATATAATCAAACGACCACCATCATCGGCGGCTTCTAAGGAATGATCGACATTCGGCTTTTTTTGTTGTCTTCATTTTTATGGGTCCGTCGCCTGCTTCATAAACATTCATGGGGGACAATTTTTTAGGAGACGATTGTTACTCAAGATCTCAACTTGGACAACAGACTTGACTTTGACTTGACTCTGATCAAAGAACAAGATCAAAAATCAATCTCAATCTCCCAAGATAAATTATCCTTCGGGTTGATTCCTTCAACGATGGTAAAGAGGTCACCTGGAATTCGAGTGAAGTGCCCAAGCACCGTCCAAGTCCAATCCAATCATCATTTCGACTATGAAATCGGCTCCATATTTCTACTTCCTTCTTTGGACAGTGGATAACAAGGTTCACATTTCTAATTGAGGCTCAATCAACCCTCACTCTCTCCAAAACCTATAATAATACACCTCGTTTCTCTGGACGGATAATGATATGAATGTTATGGCGGTGGTGGTGGTGGCGATGCAATGATGATACGTTGATAATGATATGGACAATCATAATCATCATCATTTCTCTAACCTAAAGTAACATAAACGTAACCCTTTCTACTCTTCTGCTTGTTTTCTTGATAAGTCAATTTCATTTTTTATGATTATTTATCTTGAAGCTGTTTGTATTTTCAAAATGAGCATCATTCCCAAAAAAATATCTTGGGAAATTAAGTGAGTTTATCTTGTTTGCTTAGATGGTGAAGCACGTACGCACAAAAATATATGGAGGCAACACGCAACTCAAAAAATATAAATCCTGGAGGTACACAACTGTTGTTTTTTCCACTTTTTTGAACCTTTAAAAACCAAAAGTCTCCGGAAAAGGGGTGCCTGTAGTCGTAGTCGTCCAGAAGGGGTTAGATTTTCATCAACTCGTCACTCACTTTCTAAAATTGAACTCATGCATTTTTCATTTCTTTCGAAGGACGATGTCTATATTCACGCGTACTACTATTTTTATTAGCAGCAATAAGCGTCGACAGAGCTGGAATATCATTGCTTAGATGGTGAAGCACGTACGCACAAAAATATATGGAGGCAACACGCAACTCAAAAAATATAAATCCTGGAGGTACGCAACTGTTGTTTTTCCACTTTTTTGAGCCTTTAAAAACCAAAAGTCTCCGGAAAAGGGGTGCCTCTAGTCCCGTCCAGAAGGGGTTAGATTTTCATCAACTCGTCACTCACTTTCTAAAATTGAACTCATGCATTTCTCATTTCTTTCGAAGGACGATGTCTATATTCACGCGTACTACTATTTTTATTAGCAGCAATAAGCGTCGACAGAGCTGGAATATCTTTAAACCTACATTGCAATTAGTAATTGCGCTGGAAATAGTTCCAGAATTGGCGCTAAGTTGTAGGAAGAACATAATATGTATTACATTCGCAAATCAGACGATTTTTTTTATCCAGTACAAGCTATTGTAGCTTTTTCTAGCTTAAAATGAAGAATATCTGTGCCATTCGGTCAGTAATACCAAATTATAATCGACCTTTTTCTTTAAATTCAACTCGTTCCCCATTTAACAATGGCACAAGGCACAACCCATTTCACGTATTTTAATAACCTCCAGGGTAGAAAATATGATTATCATTTTATGTTATTTTTGTTGGTTAGGCTGTTGTGTGCTTGCCACATGCATGTGCATATCACCGGAAAAAATGAATTTATCCAATTTTTTATGTTGTTTTAAAATTCTGATGTTTTTGAGATGGATTGGATCTCCTGAAATGTTTAATCTTCCAGTCTGTCTGGGAAACTTCAGAATGTTTGACTTGATTTGAGTAAACAGCCTTCAGGGGGAAATATTTCAGGATTGGATGGGCGAATGGGAACAACGTGCTTTCTTGACACAACGCAAAACAACTAACAGCAGACTGTGCGGCGATACGAACGAACGAATGCGTACATTCAAAAATGTATTTACGCTTGAGATGATATGAACTTCAAGAAAGTTATCTTTCATTAACAAGATTAATTGGATTCTGTCATATCGCTGGAACGATTGTTTAAAAACAACTTTCTTATAAAATGCATTCTACTTTAGCGAATTTATTAAAAGGGCAAATTCAGATTGTGCAACATGGCCTGGAATTTGCGCAGAAGATCAGTACCTTGACCATGTGCCAGTGCCAGGTACAAGAAGTAACTTCCTTCCTATTCTCTTGAATCAGAATGGGGTTCATTCCGTCCATATTTAAACTAAGGAATCTTCTAAAGTCCTGCGATAATTGTCGAAATCACACAACGCAAAACAACTGACAGCAGACTGTGCGGCGATACGAACGAACGAATGCGTACATTCAAAAATGTATTTACGCTTGAGATGATATGAACTTCAAGAAAATTATCTTTCATTAACAAGATTAATTGGATTCTGTCATTTTAGTAGGGTGATTGTTTAACAACGGCTTTCTTATAAAATGCATTCTACTTTAGCGAATTTTTGAAAAGGGGAAATTCAGATTGTGCAACATGGCCTAGAATTTGCGCAGAAGATCCGTACCTTGATCACGTGCCAGTGCCAGGTATAAGAAGTAACTTCCTTCCAATTCTCTTGAATCAGAATGGGGTTCATTCCGTCCATATTTAAACTAAGGAATCTTCTAAAGTCCTGCGATAATTGTCGAAGTAAGCCATGGAAGTGAATGAGACAAGCTCACGCCACGGGTGTTACAAACTATCTGCCTAACTTTGAGATCATAAAACGTGATAAAGGTAGCGAACATCATGCTTGCATACATTATTATTATGCAATCCAGAATACACTCACGAAATAAAATGACACTTTATTCACTCGCTTACTCCTCAGTGAGCGAGATTATGATGCTGATAATGATAACTTCTTCCATTCCCAAACTCGCTTTTTTTGTAGGGAGGAGTAAGACAATATGGAAATTGAAAGAAGAAAAAAATCCAAATTAAGTACGCAACGCACAACGCAACGTTGCAATGTTTCCTGCAGGTCCTTTACCATCCTGTGGTAATAAAAAGCAATAAAAATGGAAAGATTTTGATGTTGACGATGTGATGAAGAGACCATGCCAGTCGAAGAAGAATAAGCATAAGAGGCTGTTACCATCATAAATAAACCTGGAAGAGGAATAAGAGACATTCCGTTTTCTTGGGTGTTATATGGCTTTTCACAATTTAAGGAGGAAATTAAGTATTTTTTGTCAATGTGTAATTAAACGGCCATAGTTGAGCCGCAGTCTTCATTTATTGTCATTGTACTTGAATGGGAAAAAAGAAGTGACAGCAAACAAAGAGGAACTTGTCCAGAAGTCGTGATGATGAGTTCGAGGTAGGTAGCTAGCACATGGACTCGGGGCACATTTTGTATTTACCCAGACCAGATCTGGCCAAGCCACTCGTGAACACATTAAGAAACAATAATGAGCACTGACAATTTTACTCCACTCAAATCCAGACATTAAGGCGACAAAAAGTGAAGAAATTCTCCCACGAAATATTCGAGTTGCATCTTTTTCTGTCTTGTCCAAATGGTAATTACCGCAGAGAGGTGAAGATGTGTTTACAAAATACTTCATTTGGGACTCGTCGTATTTTACTCGATGCGACATCGACTTCTTTAGAAATATTGCCCTTGAATTGAATTAGGCTCGTAAAAATCTCATTTTTTACTAGGATTCCCTTCCAGCATTTATTGGTCTACTACTAAAGAAGACTCCAAGATTGATGGGTTTATTATTGGTCATGTCTGGAGGGAAACAGGGAGCACTTAATCACAAACTCTTGCATTATGAATTGGGTGTGTGTACATTTCATCCTACAAATATTACAATCCAATCCACAGAAGCTTAACTTTGAAAGTCAAAAGTCTCTCCAGTAGTCTTACAATATCTTACCTTTATGCTCCAAGTGGAAAATAATAATTCAAGAGTGATTCTTGTTTTTCCATGATACCGATAAAAATCATTAAAGAATCCTTTCGGTCCATGCATTTAAATGTCATTTAATCCTAAAGATGAATCCATAAAGTAAGCCATATTCAAGATTGAATAAGACAAGAGAGTAGACATTATCAAGGAGGAAACAACTGGTAAAACAAATTTCATTGTTTGCATAAAGCACTATTTTGGTGACCCGCTGCTTCGCAAATGCTTTGTCATCTTTTCCTCTTTATTATTTTAATGGAATGGCTCTACCACTTCTTCCTGTCTTTTTTTTAAATCCAGGATGGGCTACAGTAAGCTGAACAACATTGTTTTTGTGGTAAAATTCAATCTAATCTACGAATCTTGATTCCATCCAATGCAGTAATTTTTCTTGCTTCTTGTTCCATTCTGAAAATTGTGAGGCAATAACAAAATGCATCTTTGAAAATGTTCAAGGGAGCGTTTTATATCCACTTACGCTTTCTTACTTCAGGCAAATCTGAAAGGTGCGTCAGCTCCAGGGTGCCATTTCTGGATAAATGCGATTCTGGAATTAAAACAGAAGTTTAAAGTTGCAGGAGCATGAGGAACTGCAGAAGTAAAGCTATTCGGGCACTGTCGCATCAATCAATGTAAGTAGGTACATATCCAGCGTTTTGTAATCCTAGACTTTATTAGGCATCAAGATTTGTAATCATTACAGTGATAAATGTGACTCGGGTGTCGTGCGGATGTCCACCCAAAATCTGGATTTGTCTCTGGTTGCCGATTGTCAAAATCATGAAGGATGATGATGATGACATTCTCCACGGGTTTTGGCCAAGCTTTGGATAGTCATTGTCAATACCTATTTTTCAATCTGAAATGTTTCGCCAGAGGTTATGAAATAGTCTCATTAATTATTCAAAACAAATACCCGAAAATATTTTATTTTAAAAAATAAACAGCTATATCCGCCCTTTTCACAAGGAAATAGCGCCATCCTCACCTCTGACCGGAGGATGGACCGGTTCGGTTGAATGCACCAAGAAATTAACCAATGTAATGCAGTGAGGTTTTTATGCGATTTCAATCAACTCACGTAAATAATCAAATTCATTTCATTTTAGTAATCACCCATATCATATTGAAATATGGTATTATCCAATCAACAAAACCTCAAATTAGAATCTAGTTTTTCATTTTATTCTCCCAAAATAAACACCAAAAGCTACAGGCACCTACGTCAAATTAATCATTCACTACCGAATGATACGATCTTTTGAGAGAAAAATTGTACCTGTGAGTAAAAATCGAAAAGCAGAGAGAAAAATCGATTAAAAATACATTTTAAACACGTTGTTAATTTCGACTTATTCAAACAGAAGCTAATTTTTTGTGCATTGTTTTAATTTCACTTTTAAAGCCTCTTGCATTCCTCATGCATCATAAAAGCAATCTGAGGAAAGGAGCGTATTTAATTATGCAAATGAGTGTGCACAAGAATAAACAAATATTTCAGAGAAAAAAAAGTGATTCTTCTTCAGGAAAATGCTAATAGCATCTTCGTGTTTTCTTAACTACTCCTATTGTTTTTATGTAATTTTACTTTCGGCTACCGCTTTTTATTCGGAAAAAGTGGTTAGTTCAAGCGCATATTGCTGTCGTCTTTTGTGGCATGATGGCATGTTGTCGTGGACTTTTTCCCGTGTATATCGAAATCGAAACGTACCTAAGTTCACAGGTTAGAAGAAAATGAATTTTCATGAAAATACATTTTTCTGGCTCATCTTGAAAGATCATCAACAAAGTAGCAGGAAAAGTATCCACCCCCTTTGGTTTTTTTATTTGAGGGTTTGTTTTTCAATGTTTTTTTTACAAATAAACAATCCAGCGACTAATGAATTAAATGAAGATTGTGGAACAAGCTTTTGTGTTAAACAAACAGATTAAATAAATGCATTTCGTATTTGTATTGTAAGTACATAAGAACAAACGTTCACGTTTTTTTGATCCTCTGCCGCTGATGTAACTGGTACTACTATTGTATTTAATGGTGATGGTGCTCGGATAGGCTGAACTTTGATCGTAAAGTCTGGAAAAATTATGAAATCTTTTTCAAGACAATCCTCCTTTTTGCTTGGTTTGGTATTGTAATGCAATGCAATCCGGCGAAACCACTTCGTGTAGAATTCATTTACAGCAGAGTACAAAAATGTGAAGCATCATCATCGTTTCAAGAGTGAAATTAAAAATTATGAAATGGAGAACATGAGAAAAGTCGATGACGGTTATGATTATGAAGACAAGAAAAAATGTGGTAGCAATGTAGAAGCTCTTGAACATGGCAGTTTACCTGCTGTTCACTGGTATGCAGTAGTGGGAGAGACGCAGTAGACATTTTTCTTGGAAATATAAAGGATGACCAATGACCATCCTTTTGGAATGGAACATTTCTGTTTCAAGGAATTTAAAAATTATTTGAATTGTACAAGTTTAAACTGCACAGAATTTTCATTGAATTTTGGAAAAGTCTGTGGCAGCAATTCAATAAGGGCTTACGTTGATCCGGCACCTTCCATCTTATCATTCGTTGATGCTTCAGTGATACATACCTCGTACAGTTCCCATTGATCTAAAAATTTGTAGCTTCTGGCATTACGCATTTTTAGTAAATGAAACATGATGATGATGAAAATGATGATTATCACGGGAGGAAATCGAGATCTTGAATTTTCATTTCAACTTACAATGACTCGAAGGTGGTCTATATCAGTCTCACAGCAGCAGTTGTAATTACCAAATTATCCTCGGAAATGACAATGTCAATTTTATCACAACACCAATATCCCTATTTGAATCCCTTTTTATCACAAAAGTCAACATTTTAACAAGAATTCGAATCAAATCATGTTATGCTACATTCTATTCTACTACATGCAATACACTGTACAGCGTAATGTAATGAAATGTTACTTTTTATTGTAAAACGATTCTTTTGATACTTTTGATTTGAGGATATAGCATATCGAGGCAGGTGTCATAATATTTTCTTTGTTGTAATTGGTGAAAATGAGATTCTCAATGGTGTCTCCTCATGTAGGTATAAATTCTACTCCTCCAGGCGATTATTTCCACTAGAGAACCGTGCGTCATGCATTTTGTTGGGAGTCATGCTTCAAATACCTCCAGTAAGTTCGGAGCCTAGCTTCAGGTAAATGTTGAAGAAAACGAGGCATTTCCTCTCACAAATTACAATATTTAAAAAAACTCCATTACAATTAGGATTTTACGTTTAGGAAAATTCTGAGACCATCTGTGCTTTATTTATCTGATTCGAATAAAATCACCCAACGAGACTTGATTTGACTAAACATATTTATATTTTGAATGGAATTTGTGAAACTTGCAATTGCAAATTCCATACATTCTTATTCCTAATCCAATCTCAAGTGTCCTAATACGAACTTCCTCTTAAAATTATTCCATTCTAATGCACTTATCCTATTAGTAACTGGATCAAAAATTTAGAATAATACATTCCTCAAGTGTACAATTGACAATATTATTGTCACATTAAACCGTGTGAGCAACAATAATTCTATTTTTTTCAACAATACAGTTCTTACGAGATTTACAGCGTTTTAGATTTCAACAAGGAAAAAAATTCCGTTGTATTGATTGTGATTGCATATTGTTCATGTAATAAAATTGCTTGAATGCAAATGTTCTACGAATATAGTACGGTCATAAATTTACAGTACCGATTTATGAGGATATAATTTGAGTATCTCTCTCTTGTCGTCTCTTTCAAGTCTCGCTGAGATATTTACCCTAAACATTGGAGAAGGGAAACAATTGATTTTCTTGTCCTTTTCTGTGTATCATCACAGAACCATTATTACCTCGTTTCGTTTTTTTGTCGTGCGATAAAGCCTTGTTTCTTCTATAAGAAACATAAGTAAGACCAAACTATCTGAAATGACAGGAGAGCTTACGGAAGAATTATACTGGCCTAATAATAATAATCCCACGAGGAGGAAATACAAACAGAACAGAGCGATCATTATGTATTATCATATTGTTACGAAGTTAAGTACGATATGAGAAGCTCATTGATTCACTTTCTTTCATTTTTTTAAAAAGAAAAGGAAAAACTGTAAGTTCACTGCTTTTACACTTTAATATGGGCAATTTAGAGGGATGCTATAAGACATCATACATGGAATCAGGTAAGGTTCACTAGGAACAACCAATGGGGCAATAAAAGTCCTTGGCTTACTTGGTTGTAAAATTATGGATGATTTCGAAGCTTGCTCAAGAGGAATTGTTTAAGAATCCCTTGTTCAGGCCTGGCTCAGGGCAATAAAAACGTTTTTTGTTGGATTGAGTACTTAAACTCTTAACCTTTTCCTGGAAGGATATGAGGCTCATTAGTTTCCAATAAATGGCAATTGAATTGAGAATGAGTAATTCCCCTGCGAAAAATGATGACTCTGGCTCATTCCTGTATGAAAGCACGCATCCATTTATCCATGCTCGTTTTTTTTGTTCCTCCTCACCTTAAATACTTTGACTCAAGAAATGTCTTTATTTCTCCTGTGGGAAATTGTACATGACGTGACACAATGAGTATGTGTGCCTGTGCCTTATCCCATCATGTTATGTTACACATGTTTCTAACAATTTTTAGGCGAGCCTGGATTAGTGTTAAGACACGAGTTATTTTACCTCGTTCGTGAAAAAACAAATAAAAATTTTGTTTAAAAAAATTAGAGAGGTCTTTTAAAAAACTTGTCTTATTTCGGGGTAACATACGCCTTGTCTTACTACGATCCCTACTTATTTGTAATGTTATCCGCAGCAGCGTGCATCATGCTGTATAATTTACATATGTAAAATGCTACGTGGATCGAATCCATTGTTGTTCAAAGCTTGAGAGTTGGGAATGGTGTCATTATGATTGTATGATTGTAGGGATGACCCAATAAAAAAGCGTTTTTGTCTTGACTTAAAGTACAAAAAAATGACAAGATGAAAAGCAGGGAAAATTTCTGGCTCAATTAAAGAAAACTGTTGAAAGTCACGACATGACAGAAAAAAAAACAAGTAAAAAGTTTTGTGCATTGTAATTTGTAGGATTTGAAGGCAATGTTTACGACGATGCAGGCACTGTTTGCAATCGCAAAGAAAAAAATTTGTGCATGAAATGCATACAGGTTGATTTAAACAGCCAAGGTGGGTCGTACATCAAGTCTAGAATTTACAACGTAAAAGTGAGAGAAATGGCAGAGTAGAGTAGAAGGCATAACGATCAAAGGCACGTCATCATCATCATTTCCTATTCTTTCTTGTCTTTTTTTCTTCTCATTTTGGAATTTTATTGGACGATTATTGCCTAACAAGCTTGTTAACCTCGGCGTGGCCACAGTCATAAAACTTTTGCCTAATAGATGCATCGGGATTTGAATTCAGGTCAGTACTTGCACTAGAGCAAAGAGCAATATGGGATGATATGGTGCTCTATTGAAGGATATAAAGTTGTCCGAGAGGGCAACAGTGACATTTAAAATTTATGTTATCAATTGTCCAATCTCAATCTCAATCTACTTAGGAAATGTCCAGTTTCATACCTTCCAATTGCCGTTGCATTGATGATGATGTGAACCAGAGCCGCGCTGTGAATACAAAGTAGGGACGATTAAGACAAGGAAAAGATTGCTGACAATATCAATAAATATTTGACGCAATAAAAGTAAATTTTTAACGCTTTTTCTTTAATTTTGAATAATTCACTTCAACCAAGTAAATTAATTGTTTGAAGTTGCATGAATTTGTCTAGTTCAACACTGCAGCGTACTGAATACTGCATCTTTCATCACTCTACCTATCCCCAACATAAACATATCTCATTTCGCCTTGTGACAGGGAAGCAGCCGCAGCGGCATCGCATCCTCCACCGAACAGTATTAAATTATCGATGTACAAAGGGGAGCCGAACACCGTATTCACTCGTCAAGTCCAAACATTTGCGCAAAAAATAAAAGAATTTATTTTTTTCATGAGATGAGGATGAAAGGTAGGCGAATGTGAACTATGTATATTAATTTTCCTTTCCCATTTGAACTTGCTCTGTCCCGTCTGAGCTGCAGAGGCTGAGTCTGGAGTCCGAGATTCTAATCAGTACATATTGAGGATGATAATGAAGAGAGCAGTACACGACTGTTAACATTTCCGAAGGTGTGGAATGGAAAAGAATAAAAAAATGTGCGACATGAGAATAATAAGGGGAAAAAATTATTTCTTTGGATTTATCGGTAGCTTTTTACCTTTGCTTGAGACAGCGTTTCATATTTACATGAGCACACAATTGTTCCACAGTTCGTAGCTAACAACTGCTTCATTTCGTGCACAGAAAATCGCTGATTTTTAG
>JAHZMX010000102.1:0-17525 GCA_027743895.1 Seira musarum
CCTGAGAAAAATTCTCACCTGAACTCATCGTCGGTTAGGGCCTGTACATTACATCGTTTGAATGCCAACATACATGACACATTCACGAAACAGCAAAATCGAGCTGTCTACGTCAGAAGAATTAGTTATGTTCCACGGATTCCACATACTATTTTACTATGTCGCCGGTTCAATTTACATCAACTCATAAACGAATTACAGTTGATAACTAAAATCATAAATTGATCATCATTGACTTTTAATAATTTTGAAAATTTTGCGACGCTGTTTTATTTTATTTTTTTTTTACACTTTACATTTGACATAAATATGCCCACATGTGGATGGGTTTTTGTAAATCCAGCATCGATTATTAACATAACACATAACTCTACGCTTGGAGAAAGGAGAACTGTGATGGTAAGAGTGTGAAATATGCTGTAGAAGTGTAACCAGCGTCGAATTTTCCCATTTGTTCCTTTCTACATTTTTTAAGTTTTTTTTAGAGTGAAAGTAGAAGACTATCTGCTTCAGAAAACTAAATAATATGATCTGCATCATAGGATGAGGATGGGTCAGGAGATGTGTAAAAAAAATGCTATACTTCACTATCACGTCGTGTCTTCAAATGGACCACATCAGAGTTGAACATATGGAGTAGATTGAAGTCTGGGATGTGATTAATTTCATTCGTATAGCATCAATTTTATCAAAATCGTTAATTTAAATTCGAGATTTTTTTAAAAATATTTAGAAAGCTGGATTCAGATTTCGTAATCTGCAAAAATAATTTCAAGTTTTGGAGTTAACGGAAATAAAGTTCAGCATTAATTCTATTCAAGCCAGTTTATACATGAATTAATTGTAGGTTTGTTCAGTGCAAAAACAAAGCAGATTTTTTTCATCTGAACTGAAGTGATCAGAACAGCCACAGTTGTGCCGTATCCCTTTGCATCCTACTTACCTGTAGCTGTGGGGATGCTGGAACTGGGCTGGATGCTCCTCTTCTCCTCTTTATTGATTTCTTATGATCATGATTTATGATGCACAAGAAGACATGCATCACGTAGTCAATGCAATGACCCTGGAAATGGAGGAAGTGTTACCTGTAGGACTTCTTCAACGCTGATTCTGCTTCCGAATGATCTCTTGTGAACATCCTCTCTTAAAATATATTTCTTTTCTCTCTCTCTTTTACTCTCACTCTCTCTGTTTGAGTTGAGCAGAAGGAAAGTAAAAAAAGAAAGTGGTACTTGGGGATACATAGTCGTGCATATACAATCTACGCAGAGGAATGGAGAAAATGTAAGACGAAATATATATTTCAACTTGGAAAATAGTATATTCTAATACAGTTTTATACACTAAATATGTTCTAAGAGCAGATGAAGTAGAGTCAGAACTATATTCCACGTCGCATTTTCTAGATGATTGTAAAACCAGTTCCCCTAATTATAAAAATTATATATAAAAATAATTATTTATTGGCGTCGATTCAAGAATAAATTCCTGATAAAAAAGGAATATAAAGTTTTTAAGTCTATTCCAACTTCTATTGCAAAGGTGTCATAATTACTCCAAGTTTAGCTAATTTCTTACAATTAGTTTGAAAAACAGTGAAAGTGATAATGGATTGTTTTCGAGATAATTGGTGATTTTAAAAATTTAAAGTGATTGAATACAACTAGGGTTTAATTTTACGCTTTTATTTGATAATTTATAAACGGCTATAAATTTCAATATTTCCAATTATTTAATTAGTGGGACTACTAGTCAAACAAATAACTAACCTGTAATCCAAAATCATCAAATAAGTGATTAATTAATCCCTAATCCCATTCGAAAAAATGTGATTTATATAATTCGTGATTACCACAACGTTGATAAAACCAAATTACTATCAAAGTAAAAAGGAAAAACATGGATCCCAATGAAAATCCGGAACCGGAACCCGAACCGGAACCGGAACCCGAACCGGAACCGGAAGAAATAGTTGTGGCAGTTGAAGAGAAACAATATCAAGCTATCAGGGAATGGATCACACCGGTAGCATTAAGGTTCAAAGAAATAACCGGACATTTCAAACTAATAAGGGGTATTGGCTTCCTCCTTGAATTTGTAAGTCCTCCATATTTAATTTATTTAAGTAAATTTATTTTATTAAAAATACAGGTACCAAATTTCGAAAATTTTATTTCCAGTTTTCTGCAATCCTGATCACAATTCTGGCAACATGGATCGTCCTTGTTGTGATCCACAACTACGGTCTCTCAGATTCGGAGCAATTGCAGTACATAAGGCGAATACGGATTGAGAGGAACGACACTGATTTTAATGAAGCTTGCGACATGTCAATGGGTAATGATACGAACACGGATTTCTGCTTCCGAAAGGTTCTCCTTCCACTGCTGGGTATTAGCGGCTACACATGGATTCCAATGATGCTTGGCATGATGGTCGAAGGTATCGGTAGAATCATCACTCTGATCGCATTTTGCGTTAGATATCCCAGCCCTGGCGTAAGTGAATTTTAGAACTTAAAAAAACTTGCGACAAAATTTGCGACAAAATTTTTTGTCGCAAATAATTTTTTTTAATGTGTAAGTTTTGAAATTTTAATTACAGCGGAGTCACACAAACAGCCCATACTATTGGCGTTGGTTCGTTTTCGGATTTCTGGAAAAGTGTAAGTTTTGAAATTTTAATTACAGCGGAGTCACACAAACAGCCCATACTATTGGCGTTGGTTCGTTTTCGGAATTCTTGCCATCCTATTTGATTTGTGGGCGATTTATGCATTGACGGAAATCTGCTATCATGATGGATTGCCGCCGTACAGTCGTGAATTTCTCTTCAAAAATGATAATTACGGATTTGAACGTGTGTGTACAATTCTCAATATCTTCCTTGCGCATGATGTTGAATTGATTCTGGGTTCAAGGGTAAATTTCATACATTTTATGTAAAGTTTTTGAGTGGATTAAAATTGATCTTGATTTTACTTGTGTTTGATTCAGCTTATCATGGTCACGGCACATTGGCATGGTCGATTACGGGTGGTCACTATCTTTGCTTGAACGTTCATCATGGAAACTGGAAAGTGGATCATCATAAAAATTGGCATTTATTTTGAAAAATTTTACCGGTATGGAATTGTAAATTCCAAATTGAATTTGTAAGAGATTCTGAAAAATATGTAATTTTTTTTTTGCTGTACTTATGTCTATGTACATGTAAATATAGAGTAGTTGCATTTACTTGTTTGTAAATCATAATTGTGGATTCGTGATTTGTTGAAAAATCAGAAGGAAAATATTGTCAATGTTTCATGAAATTTGTGTTCTTAAAATCGAATTAAAACCTACATAGTTTAGCCAATATTTTTTTATCATGTCGATTTTTACGTTACACTTCATAAATACATTCATCATTTTGGGCAAACTTACTCACGATCACAAGAAATTTTCGCGAGATGAATGTTTGTGCAAACATTGAATAAAGCTACATTGATTACAACATACACACAAATAGACCTTAATGAAAGGAAGTTTGTGCTTAAACTTATCGAAATTCCGCAAGTGATATGATCACATCTTATTATCTCTCCGTTTTCATTTTTATCAGGGAGAAACTTATCTGTCATTTCGTCGTGATCAAATTCTAATGGTATGCCTCATACGGTCCTGATAAGCAGTGTTTTTCATGATATTCATGAGATGGAATTCCAACAGATTTATATTCATATGAAATTCTTACTGTTTGATCCTACCTGGATAATTGAACTCGGCATGTTTGCAGTAGATAACAACATTTGAGATAAATTTGAAACAGGTTATAAACACTTTAGAATAAATTATTTACAAAGTAAAAATCAGATTGTTTGTGAGTATGCGTCAACCTAGTGACGGAGATACCTGATGGTAAAAGCAGATGCTTCATTTTTGGTTCTTGTGATAAGAAAATTTTCGGAACCCAAGTGAATTTTTTTGTAATCAATTTTCGATCGTTTAATTTCAATTTACTGGAATTGAAAGAAAGTCAATGCAAATTGGGCTCACTCGAGGGTGTAAGGCAAATGGAGCATATAATTATTGGAGACGGTAAATAACACAGGATATAAATTTTCACACGAAAATTAAATGTAACGCTTATATTTCTTTTTTTTAAGATTTGTTGAAAGAAGTGGCGAATACAATTCAAGGGTTAGGAAGCTTTTCCGTTTTGCTTACCTCCTGGCAATCATTTGCTAACGAACTCGGCATAAAAGATGAAGTAATATTGGATCTTCAGCTGAAATACAATCTGGGTAACCTCGAGTTGATAAATATTCCTCGTGAACTTCTGAAGACATGGGCAGCAAAAAAGAGTATCAAAGCGACTTTGATGGCTTTGTACAACGCTTTAAAAAAGTGCGGTCTACTTACCATTGCAGGTAAGATTTAAAAATTGCAGAACAGACTGACTAGGGAACCCCCCGAACGGTACCCCCTCCATGGCATATAAAATATATTTAGTCTTGGCGAGTTTTTGGTGCTGATTACGAGTCCGCTAACCGTTTCTTGTTAAAATGTCACAGAACTTTTTGTTTTAATTTTTAGTTAATATTCCTCGCCATTTTGGACAGCTATTCACATCGCTATAGAAATTCACTGAGAAAGTGATAATATGTCGTCTCCTAAAATTGAGAGAAGGCCGGTAAATGGCAGCATCTTCAAATTCCCCACTGTTGGTGAATCCATGCGATGGTGCTGATCCGACCGAAACCCTATGCATGGAAAACCAAACAAAAATTAAAAAAAAAGCTTCTCTAACATTTTAACAAAAAACTAAATTTGGATTCGTAACCAGTGCAAAAAACTGGCCCAGATTAATAATTGTTTATATGCGATTGAGGTGGTACAATTCAGGTGGTTCCCTTGTGAGCGCAATGAACAATTTTTTTGCACCAATTTATTTTCTATTTTCAGACTCCCTAAAAAACAAGTTTTGTAATGCCAATTACGGTCTCACCAAAATTCCAATGTTTATGCTCCAAGGGAGGTTGCTGACATTAGAGAAACTCTTTGAGGGAAGCAAAATTTCTGAAAAATTTATACAAAGCATTTGTGATGAATTAAAAAACTACTTATCAGCGGAACCAATTCGATTGACCAAGACAGAAGTGCATCCAACAGAAAAGCCCAAATATTACATTCAAAGGACATTCTTACACAGGACGGAACTGGAAGAGAAAATTTTTAGAGATGATTCCACAAAGAAACATGTCTTTCTTGTGAAGGGAATAAAACAATCAGATTTAGCTCGAGTCTGTGATTATAAATTAATTGAGCGAAGTGGAAAACAATTGAAGAGGATCACAGTTCAATTCATGTTGCTTGAGTGTGACGACGATTTTGACAAAATTTCTCAAAATACAAAAGCGCCCGTCCACATGATCGAATATAGAAACAAAGCTTTCTTTCTATTGAAGTCTTCAGGCGGTATGGATACAATCCAGCCCTTCCTGAAAAATGATGGCATTCCAATTCAAGAAGAAGAAGCAGTGAAAAAGATCAATACCATTCATTCTCCATCCGCCTTAAGTATCGCTGCTTCCCCAGGGATGGGAAAATCATTTGTTCTGGCTAATTTATCCTCAGAAGTCATGAAGACAAATCCAAATGCCGTAGTAATATTCATTTCCCTACAAGAATTTCTTAGGAAGATTCACTCATCAAGTCAAAATATTTCAATCCTGAATGAAATTCTGAAGTATGCAGCATCAAGCGACATCGCAAAATTTATTCTTGAGGAAATGGTGAGGATCGGATCATTCCAATTTTACTTCTTTTTCGATGGTTACGATGAGGTTTTGCAAGACAAAGCCGAATTCGTAAACATGATTCTCAAGGAACTGAAAGGAATACCCAAAATTACGATAGTTACAACAACAAGATTTCATGAAAAATCAAACCTGGAAAATATAATAGGTCGGCTTTCTTTTGAAATTCTTCGATTCGATGAATCGAATCAGATTGAATTCCTAACAAAATATTGGATCAGTGAACACGGAGCAGTGGGAAACGACAAGTTAATAGGATTTGCTAAACAATGTTTGCAAGCCCTTGAAATGAAAATGACGGACAATGAAAAGAATATAGCTGGGATTCCCCTCCAATGCTTCATGCTCGCTGAAGTGTATGCAGAACACGCCACAAGGGCTTCCAAACTGGAGGAATTATCTGAAGATTTCTTTCAAATTTCTTCCTTCTTTGAATTATACAAATCCCTGATGAAGCACAAGTTTAATAGAATTTCCAATTTTGGAAATCCCTTGGAATTGCGACAAACCTATGTGGATGCTCACGTTCATGACTCACTTGAACTATTGTTCCCAGATTGGCTGAATAGGTTTAAACATCTTTTAATCCCACGGGAGGAAGCAAAAGAATGTGTAATGTACTCCATCGGATTAATTGAGAAAAGTCCGTTTGCAAACTCCAAAAAATTCCTCCACAGGACATTTGCTGAAAACATAATTGCGGAATTTATTGTCCATAATCTTTCGAAGGATGCAACAATTCTCGAGTTTCTTATTTCAAATATTCTTCAGAAGATGGTGGAAAGAAATATATGGCACTGCACACCAAAACAATACAATTTAAGCCATCCAGTCATCGCCTACTTTGTTGATATGTATCTACAAGATCATTTAGAAAACAACGACTTGGATACATTCGCTTTTTTAAATTTCTTCGACTTAAAAAATATCCCAATCTGCATATGCACTGCAGCTAATTCGTGCTGTTATAACAATCTAGAAAACTGTTTCGACTTGATTGTAAAAATTTTACACAAACTTGGGCCTCAAAGTTGGATAAATTTATATTTCAAAGACTTGCCATTTCTAGTCGTTGAGAATACGGATAATCTTTCACTTTTAAAGAAAGTATTGGAATTTACCAGACTTGAGTTAGGGGTAAGCCTGAGCTTCCATGTCCCTGATGAGCCGGACCCATTTGAATATGAAGAACCAGAAGTTCAGAGACAGACGCCACTTCACCTAGCAGTTTACAAAGGAGAAGTACAACCTAGTTATGTACCTGATAGAGGAATATGGCGATGACATTATCTCCTTCAAGGGTTTAATTAACTCTTGTCTGCATGAAAGCGCAAATAACACAGAATCCGTAATAGAAAACAAGTTATCCATAATTGAATCCCTTGCAAAACTAAATCCTGATTGGCTAAAACGCTGTGGGGAGTTTAAAGCACCAATTTTTGAAAATTACGCTCATTTAAAGCTGATTCAGAAACTTGTGGAACTAGGCGCGGACATTAACGAAGAAGATAATGGAACCATTCTTCATCACTGGAAAGATGGAAAAACCTTTCCTGCACTTCTAAAATGGGCATTAAAATCGGGCTTCAACCTAATAAATACAAAAATTTGGATAGACCAAGCTCCACTTTCGGCCGTCTTTATGATCTTTAAGACGTTGGACGACGATATTCTTCGTTCATTTTATGATGCAGGGGCGGATTTTAATGCCATCTTATTTTACACAATTGAATTTACAGAATCGGATCGTGTTGTAAATTTCGTTGAAAAAGTACTAAATTTCGGTGGAAATCCAACCTACATTGACTGTCACGGAAGAAATGCATGTCATTTGATCATAGAATATTATGAAGATAAGCCGATATTAGCGTTAAAACTACTAAAGCTTTTTGAATCAAAGGGACTTAAGGGATTACACCAAAAGAATAAATACGGAACTACTCCGGTTCAATATGCTCTTACGTGTGAAATTTTGGATGATGATGATGTTCTTAAATATTTCATGGATGCAGGACCAGACGAATTTGGAAATTCTTTGCTTCTACTTGCACTAAAGTTTTCAAAGAATTTGGCAACCATCCGCAAAATTCTGGAGTTTGGAGCAAATCCGAATCATACAAATTTCAGGGGAGAAAATCCAGCTCATTTTGTTATGAAGCATTTTGAATGTGACATCAAGGCTACGCTGTTCATAGAAATTGCGAGACAAAACAAACTCAATTTCAAATCTTTCGAAAGTGACGAACTTTTGGACCGATGCTGCAGCTTCATGGATGGGTTTAACCCATTTCAATTTCGAGATGATGATGGACATTGCCTTCGCCCATTTGTTTATTGGCATTTGAAAGATATTGATAATAATGGCGATACTAGTGATGAAGATTTTTCTGATTTTGAATGTGACAATATTCAAAACCTTCAATTTCTACCTGATTGCTCCCTACATTTTGAAATGCTTGAACTGCTCGAGTCATATGGGTTTAATGGATTCAACCTCAAAGATCAAAGTGGAATCACACCTTTTCGCAAGGCATTGGATTTAGGATTAGCTGATTTGCAAGGCTTCCTTCGAATATTCTGTAAAGCCGATCCAGATCAGGATGGAGATACCGTTCTTTTTCATGCAATCAGATACCAAATGAATGTGGATTTCATCAGGAAAATGTTAATAGGATTAGCTGATTTACAAGGCTTCCTTCGAATATTCTGTAAAGCCGATCCAGATCAGGATGGAGATACCGTTCTTTTTCATGCAATCAGATACCAAATGAATGTGGATTTCATCAGGAAAATGTTGGACTTTGGAGCATTTTTGGAACACCAAAATAATCATGGAGAAAATGCGGCTCATATGATCACGAAATATTATCGGGATAACCCAACGTCAGTTATGCAATTATTAAGACTATTTCAGTCAATGGAATTTCAAGGATTTGACCAAAAGGATAAGAATGGGAGAACGCCCCTGATGAATGCCTTAATGGAAGGAACACTGGACGATGAAATCCTCCAGTTCTTTTTCGAAGTTGGGGCTGATTTCAACGCTCAAGATAATGATGGAGATTCTGTTTTATTTCACGCCGTTTGGTATTCAAAAAACCCTGATTGCGTTAAAAGCATCTTGGACTTCAAAGCAAATCCCAATATTGCCAATAATTTTGGAGAAAGCGCAGCTCACTGCGTCCTGAAGAACAGGCATTATCAAGATAACCCTAAATTGGCTTTAGATATGTTGAAGCTACTTGAAATTAGAGGTTTTAGAGGATACGATGGAAAAGATCAAGATGGGAATACTCCACTAATGATCGCAAAGAAGTGGAACATAAAAGATGAGGAACTTCTCAGATATTTACAAGAACGAAATCATCGTTGCTCAATACAATAATCACTAATTTATCCAATTTTTTCCTCTAATTTTTTAACGTACTTTCCAATATATTTAATACGTTTCCAAAACTTAACGGTGTCGGACAATTTAGCAGACTTCTACCAATTGTAAGTTCGCAGTTATAATTTCACCCAATTGAAAATGACTTTAATCATTATTATCATTAAGCTATTATATTTCGGTATCGCATAAAAATCCCGTTGCCAATAATCCCCCGGACGAAATCCCGTCCCCCAAAATCCCATTGCCAATAATCCCCCCGGACAAAATCCCGTCCCCAAAAATCCCCTTGCCAATAATCTCCCTGGACAAAAATCTCTTGTCAATAATCTCCCTGGACAAAAATCCTCTCCCCAAAAATCCCACCCTGGACAAAATCCCTCTCTCAGCATAAACCCCTCCCCAATAATCCCAATCTGGACAGAATCCAATCCCCAATAATCCCAATATATATCATGGTTAACAAAATAATTTTTCAAGTCAGACTCTAAATTGTGATAAATGAGTGGGGGGATGATTGGGAAGGCGATTCTGTCCTGGATGGGATTATTGGGGAGGGGGGCGATGTCCAAGGTGGGATTGTTGGGGAGGGATTTATGTCCAGGGAGGGATTATTGAGGGGGAGAATTTATCCAGGGGATATCCAGGGGGATAATAGACAAGGGGATTATTAGGTAGAACCTCCATTTCTTTAAACATAGATTTATTAAGGAAATTACTAATCTCAAACAACACTTCGTATGACTTGGCGTCATTCATGAAATCGGGGAGTTATCAATTAAAAAGTGTGCTCTCGATTACCTAATCCCCAAAAGATAAAGTTTTGATGTGCTTGTTGTTGACAAAATTTATTGTCGTATTGTGAAGTTTTAGTTTGAATGCGTGTTACCTTATCATATTTTGCCTGGGACTCGCGAAGAATACCGAATTTTTTTATATTCAACTTGATTACAACGATAAAGCAAGAGCAAAGTAAAGTAGATCATACATTTCCTGATAAGCACAATTATTTGAGAAGATAAGATATGACAAAATCACTCTTAAACAGTCACGACTGGACTCGAAAGCTTTGAACAATTCATTCATTTTTACTAACTGTGGACATTTTAACACATTTTGAGGATTTTCCTTCGGACTTTTGTTTGGTTTTAACTCTTGCTTTTTTTTATATTTTAGAACTCGTGTAACTGGACGGGACTCATTGTGAAACCAATTTATCCCGTGAACTTAACCCTGCCTACCTTTAACAAAATATTCAAAAAAAAAAAAATAGCGTTCATTGGAAACCTAGAACCATTTCCTAGTCCAAAATACGGATAACATTTTGCAGAAACCTCGCTGGGATACCACCCCAGTGAATTAATTTGGCTGGCGTAATTTGCATCTAAATACGTTGGCTAAGATCATGCACTGGAGTGGTATTCCAGCGGTGTGGATGTGAAGCAACGCAACGGGAGGATTGGTGGCAGTTATAGTTGCAGCACAGCAGTCACCGGAGGAGTGAGGAATGAAAATCCCAAAGTTCCAAAAATTGCATTCGGATTGGATTGGTTTCCAGGGTGTTGATAAAAATTCTAAATAAATTCGATTACTGTTTCATTAGTTTTATTGCAATAATATTTATCGGATGATGAGTTTGATCATATTATGACATGTGACTCTAATTCTACCTAAACTACATTAAATTTTTTTTATAGGTGTAAATGATATATTTGGAAATAAAGCTGTTAAACAGCGATAACGACGTAGCTGAAAAGGGTTAACGGCGAGAATTTGATTATTTTTGCCGAGCTCCATAGGCTGTCAAAAAAGACATACATGTCTTCCCCAGTACGCCAGGAACCTCTGCTTCAAATTTGAGGTCAGTTGGTGACCTCATTCAATACTTATCATCTGCACGGACAGACAGATACACAGACATACCAATCAAAATCAATACTCCACTGATGACTTCAGCTACGTTATAAAGGCATATATGCACGTCCAAATTTTGTCTTAGCATAAACATTCCTCCACAATTCATTCATATGAATTTCATTCCTTTCAACGAAAAAATCCTTACAGGTTTAACAATTAAGTATGCTTTTGTCAAAGATTTGATTGTGATGAACGGATTCCAAGCCTTTGTGCATTTCCTAGAAGTAGAAAGTTACTTTGCAGTCATAATGGTTGTCGGAATTACTAGGATCTGGCTAACTTATATTTTCACGTTTTCCAAGAGATTTAATCAGGTGAATCCAGCCATTAAAAATATATTACTCAACTTGCAACTTAACCATGAACCAAGAGCAAATGTAAAGCAATTCCAACCGGACGAAATAATTTAATTTCCCTGATAAGCGCATTTGATAAGAATGATAAGATAAACCAAAATTACTGTTACATATTCTCACAAGTTATGAATATTTCCATCATTTTTTATTTACATATGTACATAATTTGACACAACTATTTCATACAAGATCCATGAATAAAAATTGTTTCTGGAAATAATTTTGTAGCATTTCTGTTTCAATTACATTTTTGTTACACCTCCACTTTTGTTGAAAGTTTTAGAGCTCGGATTTATGAACAGGACTGTGGTCAACTTTGGCAGTTCACTGAACCCTGTATACCGCAAAATTATTCTCGAAAAAAAAATTACTCAATTCCCAAATTGTTTCTCTGGTGGACGAAAATCAGGAGACACTTCACTTGGATACCACCGCGCAAGATAAATTCAGTAGGAATTACAATAAATATTTTTAATGTAGTTATTTTTTACTCCTGTACTACCAAAGCAAGCTACGATCAAACATTTGTCCTCTTCCTTAAGATTGGCTTAATCGTCGTTGTTGCTTTCGTCCACCTCTCGAGGAAAGAACAAATCCGCCAATATCATGAACATCTGTTGAACACAGAAATTACATTTACAAAACTATTCAGAGTTAAAAGTAATTTTAAAAATAAAGTGGCCAATGAACTTACAAATGAAAATTCAAAAAGAATTGCATCATTCCAGAAGAAGATATTTGAAATCAAGCATAATTTATGAAATCCATAGTAATCATTCTTGAAGACAAAGTCATGGATAAACCAAGACTCTGGTCCGAGATGTCCGAAAATCCTGATCACTTTGCACATCACCGCATCCGCTAGAATGCAAATAGTTCCTACGAGTATCCACCGCCCAAAGTAAGTACCGTACGAACCTTCTCTCTACAAAGAATAATTATAAATTTAATTATAATTTCCAGAAATTTAACTTTATTTATATAATTATTCACTCACATCGTGGACCGGACGTTGTTTGCGTTTGCAATATTCTATGAGGGTGGTGAGTCGCAGAGTACCTTCCGCAAGCATTACAAAAGTGGCCGAGAACAAAGCCTTGAAGCCGATGTTGTTCACCGGAATGAAGTCTATCTTGTAGGATTCCGAATCATCAGTTTTATTCTTGACATGATCCTTGACCAACGTCTTGGCCAAATCAATGAAGAGATCATTGTCGGAAGACTTGGTGATGTCCTTCGGGTTTGAACCATTCCTGTCAACCTTGATGTGGTTTTCATTGTGCATTTTCTTGAAAACTGGAGGGGTGGCGATGGCGGTACCATTTTCCAAACCGGAAGTCTCATTCAAAATTGAATCATTCTTCTCGATCCTTATTTGAACTCCATAATACAGTTGTTCTGAAACGGGTAGTGTGCAGTTGTAAAAAACAGTCCCGGTAAACCAAAATCCGAGCACCAAAAGGAGGACTATTGAACCCTTGAATACCAACATTTTTTTAAAAATTGTTTTCTTTAACAATTTTATAAATTTCATAATATTTTTCTTACAATTTCAATCAGCAAACTGAGGCCCTTCAGGAGTATAAAAAAGTTGTTTCTGGTAAGTACTGAAACAACAAATGACATCATTGGTTCCGGACTTTCTTCACGCTCGTCTCTTTCGTCACGCTCGTTTCTTTCGTCCTCACTGCCTGTATCATCAAAATCCTCGTTTTCATCCATTTTGCTTGCTTTGTACTTCGAACTTTGTTTCAGGCCAGGTTTACAAGATCAATGGTCACTTTAGAAAGAACTGTAAATGGAATTAAGGTTTTAGTTTTATTCATTACGATTTAATTAATAAAAAACCCTTCCAAAATTAAATTGAAAGCTTTTATGTAAAATTCAAGCACTCACTTTCTATTTTTGTGAAAGTATAGATAATTAGATTTGTTGTGGTTTAGAATAGAAATTATCGTGTTTGGGTCAACAATTGAGGAAAACAAGAGGAATTGTTAAATTATTCACATTGTCCAAATCCGACGCCGATTATGACCGCCGATATTGGCAGTTGAATTTGCTAATGATAATGATGCAACTGACGTAAAAATTCTCTGTATTTCAAAATTTTCAAAATTTCAGTGTCACCATTTCAAAATAATTATCGAATTGTAAAATAAATGCGCACTTTACTTATTGCTGGTGCCACCTTTTCTTAGAACTTGAACTTAAAAATGCGATATAGGTCCTGTCGAATACACGCTTCCTATACTACCCACTTACTTTACTACTTCCTCGTCATATGTACTACCTTCACTTCTCCAGCGTATAATGAGGTAGTGATGTGGAGACTATAACCTACTTCCTCTTTTCCTCATTCCAGTAGCTTCTTTCCAGGCTGTAATTTCATATGAGAGATTTTAAGTTGTTCTACTAGCGAGTTCACTTTGAGTCAAGATAACAGACAGCGTATGAAAAAGCAGCAGCGTAGCCCAAAGAAGTGCTCCACATATCTACTATAAGCAGCTCCAGAAAGATAGATTATATATATTGAGATTTATAATCATATCAAGTAAGTATATCGTGAAAAATATATAGACGCTTAACACAAACAGACATCCTTCGCTTTTAAGGGTACTATATGAATCAGAGATGGTTATTGAGTAAAAAAACGATTAAACCATAAAAATGGGTTTCAAAGTAGACAAGGACATTTGCCGGGGTTTTTACATTAGGACCAGCTGGAAGTGGGTTTTAATGGGCAAATGGGGTTTTAATGGGTAAAACCGTGTTTTGATGGGTAAAACCGGGTTTTAACGGATAGATGCTTCAATTTATTTATTTTAATCTAGCACAAATAGTTCAAACAACTCTTTATCTAGAAATGTTTAGCTTGATCTTGACCATCAACTCAACAAATTAAAAACGTGTTTCGCACATTTTGGCTTGTTTCCCTCGCATTTTCAACCCATTTTTGAGCACCTGAATAACCCATGGTTATTCGTTTTAGTTAACTTATTTTACAAGCCATTTTTCTCCCTTTTTGACCTTTTTGGACATTTTTCCCACTATTTTTATCACATTTTGTCCACTCCAATCGTAAGACCCATTTCACTTCCTATTTGCCTGTTTTTACCCCATTTTTTGTTTTAGCCTGACTGTTGCGCACTTCACCTTTAAACCCATTTAACCTGTTTTTAAACATTGTTGCCCGTTTTTTTAATTATAAAACCCGCCTTTCGCCATTCGTTTTTTTTACCACCCATTAAAACCCCCTTTTACCCACGGATCATGTCTGGTTATAGTTTTAACAAATCCATTGTCTCATTTTGAAGCTTCAATTTGGATATGAATGATTTATTTTCTCACGTTTTTGTGGTGAAAGGTGAAAGTTCCAACAAAAGAAAATTGACTTAACTTGCAACTCAATCATGAAGTACATATATTTTATTTACCATTAGATAAATATGTTACATGCATACTATTTACTACTATTTCACTATTTTATACCAAAAACCATTAAAAGTTTCACGATTGAATTTTTTTTCATTTTCATTTTACCTCATTTCAGCACCTGTTTTGTAAAAATTGTGATTAGCTTTTGTGGCTCACTGAACCCTGTAGAGTGGACGATATGGAACAGGGCATAATTTTCTTACAATCAGGGTCTAAATTACTTTACAATTTGGAATTACACTATTTTAAATAAAGTAATTTCCTGAAGCAAACTACAGTTACCAATTCCAAAAATGTGAATTTCGTCCTTCTCCTTTTGGTGGACCTAGTTGTCGTCGTTTCTTCCCTGCGCCCCATGAAATGAGCACAAATCCGCAATTATCATGATCATCTGCAAAATGAAAAATTTTAATTAACAAAATTTTGCAAAAATGTTTCAAAAAAATAGTATATTTATTGTACATGATCAACTTACGCAAGAAAATTGAAGTAAATCTCCATCATAGTTGAAGAAGATGTTGGAAATCAAGCATAAGTATTGAAATCCATAGTGATCATTCTTGAATGCAAAGTCACGAAGAAACAATGAATCCTGTGAGTCACGTCTCAAAATCTTGTTTACACGGTTCATCATCACGTTTGCCAATATACAAGCCCACCAGAGAACAATCCAGCGTCCAATGTACCAACCGTACCAACCATCTTCCTACAAAAATAAATAAATAAATTATAACAATTCCAGAAATTTAATTTCATTATAAATTAATTACTTACCTCATTGATAGGACATTCACTCCAAAAGTCCAGAAGGGAGAAGAGTCTAGCAAAGCCTTCCAAAAACATCGTAAAGTTTGCCGAAACCAAAATAAAGAAGCCAAGTTTGCTTATTGGAGCGAAAGCGGTTGTGTATGACCCCAAATTTTTGGTTTTATTCTTGACCTTTTCCTGAACCTGGACGACCCGCAACGACAACTTTGGCATACCAATGAATACATCATTGTCTGAAATCTCGGTTGTGTTGATTTGGTTTGAATCGATAATTCTCATTTTAATTTGATTTTCATTTTGATATTGTTCGGGAATCTGAATAGTAGCGATGGCGGTATCGTTCTCGGAACCGGAAGTGTCATCAGAATTTGCATCGTTCCTCTCAATCCATGTGCTGTATCCAAACTGCAATTGTTTGGAGACTGGCAGCCTGGCATTGTATAAAAGAATGCCCGAAAACCATACCCCGAGTACCAGAAGGATGACTTTTCATAATAAAAGAACTTACAATTTCAATTACCACACTGAGCTGCTTCATCATTATGAAAACGCCGTTTCCATTTATTCTTGCCGCAATAAAAGACCAGAATGATTCCCGGTTTTCTGCCCGCTCGTTTCTGCCACCACGCCTATTTTCAGCATTCTCGTTCTCAGCCATCCTGCTTTCTTTATGATTCGAAATTCGCTTCAGGCCAGACGTAGGAGATAATTAGTAACTTGTTGAGATAGCTGTCAATTTAATTAAAAGAACTTATTTTATTAATCAAAAATTAATTAAGAAAAATCTCTTGCGAACTATAATGAACATTTGATAAATTAATATCAGAGCACCTAACCCGCTATTTTGTGATAGTAGGGATAATTATGTTTTTTGTTTACGGTTAAGAATTGAAAAAAAATTTGTATGGAATATCAAGTGATGAAGAAAACAATCACAAAAATTTATTGAAAGTGTTATATATAGTTCAAATATGTGTATTGTCTTTATCACTGAAGCGTTGTGAAAACTTTAATAAACTCGTAACGGTTTAACGTACGGGGAAAGCGTAATTAAAGCGTAGAATATATCTTCTTCTGGTGCCACCTTTTCCTGGAACTTGATTTAAAGTGCTCTATAGGCACTGCTAAATACAGGCTTACTTATTCTACCTACACACTTGATTCAGTCCCCATCACTTTCACTTTCCTACTTTCACTACTCAAGCGTAATGAAGCGTATAATAGTGATGTAGAGACAATACGCACCATTTTCTCTTCACTTCATTCCAGTAGCTTCCTTTAGGATTGTAATTGCACATGACATATTTTAAGTGCAAAAGATGCTCCCAGAAGCTCATAATCACTCATGTCAATAGACAGCGTACTTATGACAAAGTAGCGTAACCCAAAGCTAAGCCCTACGTGTAGATATGCAGATACTATCAGAAGCTTCAGAAAATGAAAATTATATTTACTGTGTACTAAAACCATATCAAGCATATCGTAAAATGTACTTATATAAATGCATAGCACAAAAAAATGTCCTTTCTTTCTAATGGATCTTAGAATCAGAGATGGTTGCTAACCTGGGTAAAAGTGATTGTGCCATCAAATTGGGCGAAAGCAGGTGCAATTGGGATTTAAAGGGTAAATATAATTACCAGACTTGTTAATGGGTAATAACGGGTAGGTGGGCAATAAAAAACCCACCCGAGTTTTAACGGGTGTTGGAATTAGAATTAGCCTTTTAACTTATATTTTGATGCATTTGCTGTGGCGAGCAAATATGTTCTATTAGCTTTGTTCATTGGCTGCGATTAGCGAATCTGACAGGTAGCTTTTGTATAGGTATAGTCATTTGCTGCAAGTAAGGCAAATAGTA
>JAHZMX010000103.1:0-12703 GCA_027743895.1 Seira musarum
AACTAGCACTTTTGATGTCGGGTATCATGCATTTGTTTATTTACCACTTACCGTGGTATAAAAACATTGACGTATCACTGCATACATCCGGTTTGACTTTAGCTGTTTTTGTTTAAATGATTTCATTCCAAATATTCATGTTTTGTTCTGAAACAGTCCCCCCAAAAGTAAAGGTGGTTGAATTATGGGAGCTATGAGGTTAAGTAAATCAGATTCAGTTTATTTAAACACCGAGACAAAATAAATGATTTATAGCGTGGACACAGTTATTTTTATAGTTTTTCACAAATTGGCGTGTTATCGTTCTATATTTCAAATGTCGAATTACTCAAAATTAAATCAATGTTTAATTATAAAAAGTCAGTAATTAATGAATAATATACTTGCCACATAATCAATTCCAGATTCAAAATTTGTTTGGGGGTTTTCAATTTATTGCATTTTCTCCACCTGAACGTTGCAATGTTCGACGTCTACTTTATAGAAGCGACAGCATTGGATTTTCTCAAATGGTAAGTGTGTCACCAATTGTATTAATAGTAAGCACGTGTAAGTCAATGTGCAAAGCATTATTACAGGAAAGAGCTTAACTAGGGTAAATGTATCCACTTTTGAAACTGGTTTAGTCAACGATCAATCAAACGGTGGTTGCTTCCGATGAATTCTGTCGACCCATTCACCTAGTTCATAAATATGTTGGTTAATTCTTCTCTGAAGGAGTCGTAAAATCGTCAGACTCATCTAATATCTGTTAACAGCGTAAACACTAAGGAACAGCGGCACTGGGAATATTACTTCTGAAACCTGAGTACACATGTGTTTACCATTACCACTAATTTTATTTACTAATTTCTGGACCACACGCGTTGTTCCCTGCACAATGGCGCTGGCCAACGGTAAAAAACATTTTCCTGCAATCAATAATTTTATTAAATCAGGCGTTGTATAATTTACTGGAAGATTGTGAAAACTATTGTTGAAAACATGAGTTAAATTTCTAAGTTCAGATGACGGAGAATAGTATTCCAATGGCTTGCAACCAGGATCAACTTTGTAACCACCAAGAATAAATTCTTTAAAAAATTCTATCACTTTTGGAGGTGAGTAAACTGCAACTAAGCTTGTGATATTATTTTGGTATAAATTTCCTAGCAACGTACCCCAAATACAAAAACAAGCAATAAGAAACGCGTGGCTTCTAAATTTCGGGATTGAAATAGTTTGATTGAAAATGATTGCTACATAAGTTACGAAGTTTTTGATCCTGGAGATATGGGATATGTATACAAACGTAAATATTTGTGTCATGAATATAGCCAACTAAGCCTCATTATTGTAGGACACAGTCCAGTACGAATTTGTCGCAGTCCAAATACTGCTGGAATATTTCGCACCGAACTTGAAGCAATATGTAAATTTGTGCCCAAAGAAGTCGACATAAACCAATGTGTCCGTCCTAAAAAATTTTCTGTCAAGTTTAGACACATCAAATGGGTCGATGTTTCTAAGTGGAAATTGATTTGTTGGCAATTGTGTGATATAACTGCTGTCACTATTTCTCCCCATCCATTTCCATCTCTCTAGATTGAAGTTATGTTGTTCTTCAAGATAGTCGGTATAAATTTTTACATTAATTCCTGGTACCATCTGGAAGACGACAAGTTAGGCAACTATTTGCCACATATACGCGTCTCAACACAATGGTTGGACTGGCGCCTGCAATTAATTTGCTTCCTTTTTTTCATGAAAGTTTTATAATTAATTATGCAACATAGAGCTTGTTTCTCTCTTTACATTCCCGACACAAGTTTTCCTCCGTTTGGAATGTATCGATTGGAATATGAAGCTCACTTATACCTGCTTTGCATATGACGCCTTTACATCACACGTGTTTCAAGTGACAGGAAAGAATAGGAAAGTAGGTATGAATAGTATCCTTGGTAAAAACGGTCTTAAGACGAAGTTGACCTTATACAGTGTTATCGAAGATGAAAGTTTTACTGTACGTAAATGGTAAATCTAAAAACAAAATCATCAGGGGGAATCCCCATACAAAATTCGGAATTTAGCAAAAATTATGAACCCATTTCGAATATTTTGCTCCAATTTGCAATGAAGCCTTTATTTGGACAAGGTTGTGCAAGATTAACAGCAGCCAAATTCACGAAGGTTAATCTGTGGCTCTAACTTTAAGGTTGTAGTTCTTCTCTTTTCGGCTGAAACGATACTAAAAAACCTCAACTTTACTTAATAACTTCATTCAGATTTTTCCTGGCAATTTAATGTTATAAACTTATATACTGAGGTTTGTTTGTTTACCATATAAGTAAATGAAATATGCAGAAGATCCTTATCTCTGGGTAATTTTTTTCCATCCCTATACAATTTAATGACAATGGCATTTAACAAATACTTAAGTACTGACTACAAATTACTGACGAGAGAGTATTGAGATTTGTGTGTACTTATTTATGTCAGTCTGTCTCTATCTTATGGTGAAATGAGATGGTTTGGTTAACATTTTATTCGACAAATCGTTTCAGAACTTTTCAATTTTGTTACAAATATTTCATATGTTTATGCGCAATGAACTTGAGGCACATTTGACTGGTGTTCTGTGGATATCTCCTTTCCAGCTACGTAAATATTGCTGTTTAGCAGTCTTTTTATCGTTGCAATTTTTTCCTGTACCTAAGGGAATCAATTTAAATTACTACACGTACTTTTTGGAAGAACTATAAAGTAATATTTTGCGTTTCCTTTCATTCGTTTCTTCGGCTCAATTTTTTTTTGGAACTCATTAAACTAAATTGGTTCAATATCTTCCGAAAAAGCACATTTTAAAATAATAATATGGTTGATCTGTAAAAATTCTTTTTGAGTTTCTCATGTCATATTTAAAAAAACAGACTTGCTTAATAAGCAGTTAACGATGTGAAAATTTTGTTTGAAAATTGTTAAAACCTCAGGTCAACTTTCTCAGCCATTTCATTAGAATTTTAGGGTTCACTCGGGCAATTTTGTTGAAACAATTTAGCGATTTTTTTAGTTTCTTTAGCTTCGCATGAGGAGAGAAAAATGCCTGGTTTTTCTGAAATTTCAGAAGATTTCCAGCCAAGTTTTTTGCAAGGGCTGGGCGCCGCAATTGTGAAAATGGGTGCGACTCCAAAACACATTGCTATCATTTTGGACGGGTAAGGTTATAAAATTTCATTAAAACTTGGCAACACTTAAGCAACTTAAAATAAATTTGATTTCGATTTAGAAACCGGAGATATGCAAAAATCAATAAGCTTGGAAATGTGGCAGAAGGACATAAAGCCGGGTGAGCACTTGCTAAGTAAAAATGCAAATGGTCTTTTTAAGCAATCATTAAGCTGAAAAAATCTACGAATTTGTAAATTTCGAAATGCTGAAAACAGAGGCTCAAAACTGGAACTAGTGATAGATATGCTATTATTACTGGGAGTCCAGATGCATCAGCGATCAACCAGCAATGTGTGGATGTAAGAATGGTTACTTATCAATTCACTTGTGACCATTACAAAAATGTCGGTAATTTCCAGAGTTTTTCCCGCTAACCATCTCTGAACCATTTTATAGGAAAGCTGCACAAAGAAAAGGTATTTGCCTGGAGTTCATTGGAAACTCCTCCCTTAATCCCTCCGAAGAACTCCAGAAATCTCTGGAGAGAAACATGATCTTAACGAAGGACAATAAAACACTTAAATTCAACGTCGCCTTCATTTACACGGGACGAACTGAAATTTGCAGAGGGATTAATGACTGTCTAGAAGGACCTGTGGAGAGGAAAATAGGAATTCATGATTTGGCGGAAAATGTGATTCCTGAATTCTGTAATTTGCATCCATCTCGAACTTCTGTGGACATTTTGATCCGAACAAGTGGGGAGTGCAGATTAAGTGATTTCATGATTTGGTAATTGGACCACGCGATGCTCGAATTTGTTACTTGGCCGGAGTTTACGTATTGGGAACTGCTTAATACACTATTTCGCTATCAACTGCGTTACTACAAACAGAATCTTACTCGTGATAAGGCGATTTTAAATCGGATAGATGAAAAGGTGAAGAAATTCATTAACGAGAAGAGTGATCAAAAGTGAAATAAACTCAAAATAACAGTTCATTAAAATTAAAAAATCCGTCAGAATAGGTTAAGTAAAAAATACCTTTCAAACATTTTTAAAATTTTTAATTATTAATTCCCTTGAAAGGCTAGTAAATTTGAATGCATTTGTAATTTTTCAACTCATTTTACTATTTCAATTAATTTTTGCTCCTTATCTACATGACAGTCATACTTCATTCCAGGATGATATCGATCAATCAATGCGAACCATTGTAATAGTCCGGTAATACCTTGGGCAATTGGTATAAAGTTTTTCCTTCAAATTTTCATGCTCTTATTGATTTTCCGTTTTTGGGTACATTTCTAATTATGTTTGGGCAAGAAATATTCGTTTCAAGGCTTGATTTCATTCTTTCTCCACTTTTTGGGGAGCTTTTTAAAGGGGTCACCCTTTTTCCTTGTGAGGTGAGTAAACTTTGTTTTCCGCAACATTCACGCCCTTACTTAGAGCTTCCTTGGCGAAACTGACCACATCGATTGCTTTTTGGAAACTCGTTTTAAGAAATGAGATATAAATTTGAAACAACGGGTTTTCCCTATTTCTTTTGCTCAATTCAATGCCATTTTAGGAGGACATCGTTTCTATGATTAATATTCCAAGCGCAGAGATTTTACTCAAAATTGGTTGAATTTTTAGGACTAAATTAAAATTATTTCGTAAAAAGTTGTAACTCTTAATGGTTTGTATTTATTTGGAGATTCAGAGTTTGTAAAAAGATTTCTATGGTAAACCATGAATAAATTTACAACTCAAGTATTTAGTCATTGCGATTCATTACTTACTTTATCGTATCATGAATTAATATAAAAAAGACGGATATAACATTCATTAATATGCTGGACAATTCCATAAACTTGATTTGTACATGTCCATCAGCCAAGAAAAACTTTCATCCATTTCTACGTCGGGCATTTCCTTCCGGTAAGTCTCTAAAGAATTGACAAAGCCATAGTACAAAGGGCCCAACCTCTTCTCATAAAGGTAGAAGAAGAAAGAGCTTGTTAAATTGTAGAGTATATTGTTCAACACTCTCCGAAGCAACTGCACTCTCCGGTGGTATGCTAGTCGTTGGATGATACGCAATCACTGAAGGAATTTTATCATCAGCTTCGTCACTTCCGCCTGATTCATTCTCCGGTGTTGTGTGAGAAGGACTAACCGGATAGGTGGTTTGCTCATCACTAGATTTAAAGAGTTCCTTCAGTTCTCTTACAGAGTTTATGCTTGTTCCTGAAAAAGATTAACGATAAATGACTTTATGTTTTCAAAGAATGGTCCAAATTATGAAAATTTATGACCTTTGAAATTAAACTAATCAAAATGATAGTTTAACCAACTTCCTAAAATTATGTTTTTTTTAAATCAATTTACCAGTAGCTGACGTGATCTCTATTAGGTTTGATGAAATGAGAATGTAACTTGTCTGCACAATAGGACCGGCGAAGAAGAGATCCCCTAGTTTCTCATCTTCGTAATCATACCAGCAGAATGTACGGTTAATTCCCAGCTAGAAACAAGAATTTCTAAAAATAAGTATTACATAGCAAAATACTAACTAAATTAATTCTTTTCATAACCTTCTTTAGTTTGAGAGCGTATAAGATTCAAATCAGTTGGAACTAATGTATTTACTGGATATTTACTTTAAAACAATAATTATGTATGCGTATCCAATATACCATCTTCAAGTTGTCATAGTATTTGTTGTAAACAGTAAGATTTAAAGCAGGAACTTCTATTGTTTTATTTTCTGCAGGCCAATTAGTTGGGTCAGCGTTTCCTAAAACCTCCGCCAAATCCGTGTCAAAAAAATTCTGAATCTTTCCTTTTGGAAGCGTAAGCACAAGATACCTAGTTTTTTCCTTTAAGAATACAATTATTCAATATGACAAACAATCAATCAGTCAGTTAGTTGGTTCCACGGCTAATGAAAAATGGGTCAAACATACTTAGTTTGAAGTACTTACTGAAACAGGAATGGCAACCGCAATGTAGCCTTCTTTATCCAACAGAGGGAACGTTCCTTTCGCTTCAAAGAAATTTACAGGTGAGCCATCCGAAAATAGCTTTGTTCCGATTGGCAGAAGACTTTTTTCAAAATTTAGTTTCATATAATTTGTATTGACGTATGCTGATACGCTATAGGGCTGGAAAGGGCCACCAAACCAGCCACCTATTTATTAATGAACAAATCGATTGAGCAGATTTCAATGGCAATTTCATCTTGAAATCATACAGTTCTCTCACTTTTTGGTAAAAATCGATCGTCTAGTTTTCCCCCAGTTTTGTTGGTGACCATATCGTTTATGGTAAACCACGACGTCATCCAGTTCGAATTAAAGTCGGTGTATACATTTTTGGTTCCGAGATTTTTAGAACCTTCCTTTAGAGTCACTGACGAGTTTGAATCACGAACGAAAAGTAAACTGTGTGTAGGCATTTTGTTCTGAAAATAATTTCAACAAGTTTAAAGTGTTAGTTTAAAATCTGTAAACATTAATTTAAAAAAACTATTGTTTTCATTGCTCTTACTTTATTTAAGGTTGCCACTAAATTTCCATAATGAGAAGAAATTTTATCCTTAGGAATTTTTAAAACATTGCTGACACCATCGTTTGACACATTCCACACTTGATCATTGATATTTGCGAGCATGTATCCAACACCAAAGGGAAATGACATTGCAGCTCCTCTAGTTTTGCTTACGTCTAACAAATTTGAATGTTGAGCCAGGAAGGAAGAAAATTCTCTGAAGTTCCTGATTGCGTCAGTTGTATCAGTAAGTTTTGCTTTGGCATTATTTCCTCTGATTGTCAATAAAATCAGGAGAGCAATTTTGACGAGCATTTTTTTGCAGTTGTATTATTCATGCAAGTTTTGAATTTCAATTTCACTAGATAGTCTTACGCTAAATATAGTTTAAGTAGGAAATTTTATCTTACACTGATTTTCACTCGTTTTTAGAACACTAGTTTTCCAATATGAGAATAATACGAAAGACTTAGGCGTACTTCTGCGATCCTATTTTTTGTTTAATTGATCCGAAAAATAATAAATTTTTCTCTGCAGAATCTGGCAAGCCGTATGATGTGATCAGATGTGTGATCAATCGTATTAAAAAAATGCTCAGAATAACAAACTGAGAATATTTCAGCAAGTGGAATTAAAACTGGTTTTTATTTTTACTACGTAACTAAACTGGATATAATGAGAATGTTGATTTTTCCTCGTCTTGCTTGCTGAACAGTGATCCCGCTGAGTTGCTCTAGCTGTTTGACCGATTACAGGACACTTGACCAATTTTTTTGGAGCTAATGCTTTTTGACCAAATCATTTGTGCAAAACACAGACGAGCAATACAGGGGACTAGATGCCAAGTTGAGTAAAATAAGACCAACTTATCTGGGATGGACTAGAGTGTTCTGGATACGTCGATGCTTGACTTTATGATTGTGACCTTACTTGACTAATTGTAAGAGTTCATCTAAATAGTAATAATGCTGAATGGTTTATTAAATAAAATTTTGTAGTTGCTCAACAGGTTTTTGCTCGTAATGGCATTGCTAAAGTTGACTTTTTGTTATTGATCCGGACACAGTTTAACCAGCCTTATTACTGTTATTATTCGTATTGTCTACAGTACGGACTTCTAAAGCTTCAACATGGATTTCGTATTTATCTACTTTTTTTAACCCCGTAAATAAAACTGCTACAGTTTTTTTTTCACAAATTTGCATCAAGTCGTCAATGAAGCACTGGGACATACACTTCAATAGTTCGTGTGTTTATAGCTCATCATTGTCTAAAAAGATCCTGTCAAGCTGAATTAGAAGTTATTACACACTTGGGTAATACACACATACATTTTACATTGATAAAATTTAAATCATTGAAATATCTTAGTCTAAACAACTTTTTTCTTTTATTTTCCTTGCTCTATGAAATGAACCAACTAATTTTTTTTAGCTTTGGACCCACCAGTGAGCAATTTTAACAATAATTGATACTGATATTTTTTATTTATGCCTCGCCTCAGTAATGGATATTTACAGGTGTGGTGTGACGTTGGTTTCTGTAATTTACATTTGTAATCACGAAACAAGTCACGAGTTTGCGGAGAACGTCTTACTGAAGTAAAATTGTAAATTCTTTTTGAATTTTGTTGACGGATGAATTATATTCTTGAAGTTAACAGGAGCATTAGCGAGTACTTACGCGAGTAATGATGTGAAAATATACACACTAGGGGCTTTCTACCACGAGAATTTCAATGGTGACAAAATAAGCTCTGCAACGTTAACCAATTTAAAGCAGATATATTTAGCACCTTTTTTTTGTAATCGGCCCTATAACTATAATCAGGCCTCCAAGAATTACATGGACTTGCGATCGAATTACTATTACATTTAATTAATTTGTGAAATTGTGATTACAAGCGCTGATTACGCATTACCGGCATTACTTTGAATTCATTTTACGACTACATTCTACGTTCTAATATGCACAAGTGGAGAGTGCAGAATAGTGCAGAATTGGTTGATGTTACCTGGCCAGAATTTACGTATTGGGAATCGCAGACGACAATATTTTGCTACAAAATGTATTTTTACATGATGAATGTTAAGGAGGCATGGAGGGATGTTTAACCGGATGGACGAAAGGGTGAAGAAATGCATTAATGAGAAAAGAAAACAAAAGTGGGACTACCTGAAGTTATCAGAATAAAAAGTAAATACTGAAGTAGGTGGTATTATATAATTACAAATGTTTGTTAAAAAACTTGCAAATATTGTGAATTTCTAAACAAAGGAACCTGTCTCATTCAACGAAGGATTTCGGCCGTTCATTGATAAATTCAAAAGAGCTTAAGAGACATGGCTAGTTTTTTCACCTTTGGAGTTAGACCTCAGCTATTTAATGACGAAGATGTTTATTATTTCTCATTTGCCCATTTGAAGATATTGGACGCCCTTGTTGGCGTTATGCATTGCGTGCTTTAAACAGGCCAAAATTCTTCGTTGAATCAATGCATTCCTTTTTGAATGTAATCAGTCTTTTAAATCAATTTTTTTATTCCTCATCTACGTAACACTCATATGCCAGTCCAGGATGATGTCGAACAATAAATGCTAACCAGAACTATTGAAAATGTCCAATAAAAACCGGGTCAATTGCTTCAAAACGTCTTTTCAGTTATTTATGCTCCTATTCATCATCCGGATCCGTTTACAACAAAATTTTTACTGTTTTAAATCTTTCCGTTTGCCCACTTATACATTGTTCACGAACTGTATTGGAATTTTTTAGAAGAAAGAGCAGACCAAATTTCCACTGATCTTTTCCATTTTTGTTGAAGAAACTTTCCATCGAATATTAATTGATATTTTAAATTAAATTAAATTTCATAAAAAAAATTTGAAACTTGTATGGATTTGTATTTATTAATGAATTCAGATTTTGTGTAAAAAATTTAAGTTAAGTAAATAGTCATTCTAATTCATTACTGATTATCGTGTCATAAATTAATATAAAAAATTGATTGATATAAAGCTCATTAATATGCTGGACAATTCCATAAACTTGATTTGTACAAGTCCAGAAGCCAAGAGAAATTTTCATCCATTTCTATGTCGGACATTTCCTTCCTGTAAGTCTCTAAAGAATTGATAAAACCGTAGTACAGAGGGCCCAACTCCTTATCGTAAACGTAGAAGAAGAAAGGCTTGTTAAATTGCAGAGAATATTCGCCAACACTTTCAGGTGTACTCTCTGATGGTACGCTAGTCGTTGGATAATTCGCAATCACCGAAGGAATTTTATCTTCTGCTTCGTCACTTCCGCCTAAATCATTCTCCGCTATTGAGTAAGAAGATGTGCTAGGATTGGGGTTCTGCTCATCACTGGGGCTTTGCTCATTGCTTGATTTATAGATTTCCTTCATTTCTTTTACAGAATTTATGCTTGATCCTAAAAAATTTAGGACTGTTTATGAAATGAACCGAATCAAATTGATAATTGAACCAACTTCGTAAAACTATGTTTTTAAAATCAATTTACCAGTAGCTGACGTGATCTCTAATAGCTTTGATGAAATGAGAATATAACTTGTCTGCACAATAGGACCCGCAAAAAAGAGATTTTCCAGTGTCTTATCTTCGTAACCAGACGAGCAGAATGTACGGTTGATTCCAAGCTTTAAAAGAAAAATAAATCTTTTTTAAAATACGTACAATTTAGTTCGGATGACAATGAGAGGCAGAAAAGGAACGTGCAACAGATTTTGAACCTTGCCAATAAAACTTTTTCTCATTTTTAAGCAATCGCAAATCATGAGTATTATTATATAAATATCCGAATTACCATCTTTAAGTTGTCATAGTATTTGCTGTAAACAGTAAGGTTTAAAGCAGGAACTTCTATTGTTTTATTTTTTACTGGCCAATTAGTTGGGTCAGGGTTTGCTAAAACCTCAGCCAAATCCATGTCAAAGAAATTCTGAATCTTTCCTTTTGGAAGCACAAGCACAAGATATCCTGTTCTTTCCTGTAGGGACACAACAAATGTTCAAGATCATAAGACGATCAATCAATCTGTTTAATGGGTCAAACATATGAAGCTTTTATAAACTTACTGAAAATGGAATGGCAGCAGCAATGTAGTTTTTTCTATCCAGCAGAGGAAACGTTCCTTTTGCTTCATAGAGATTTACCGGTGAGTCATCCCAAAATAGCTTTGTTCCGATTGGGCGAAGACTTTTTTCAAAATTTAGCTTCATATAGTTCGTATTGACGTATACTGAAACGCTATAAGGATGAAAATGTCCAGCAAACCATTCCTCTGTTGAAAATTGAATAAAGCTGTTATTACGAATGATGTATCACACGCTTTTTCATTGAAGTTTTAACCACCCGCTGCGGTTGACCATTAAAACTTTTGAACTTTTAAAGTACAAATTTCATTCAACTTTTGAAGAGCTTTTGAATGAAGTTATGTTGAATTAAAATTTTCTTAACGGTTTCCTGTCGTTTACCGTTACAATATTTCGAAATTCTGAACCCCTAGTTTTATTCAGTTTTGTATGCGTCTTTGATTGAGCTATAAAAATTGATTTGTCGTTTGAAAAAAATCAACCGTTGACCCTGCCGTTAATATTTGACTTAAAATTCTGAAAAGAAATAGGTGTTGTCCTCATAACCTAAGTTCCAACTTTGATGTAAATCGGTGACTTCCTTCGAATGTTATTGCGTAAAAAGACAGAAGGACAGAGAGTCTCATTGTTCTCACTACTTGGTTCGCAAGCTCCCGTAATAAATCGATTACGCAGATTTTCATGGAAATTTTATTGTCAAATCATAGAGTTTTCTCTCACTTTTTGGTAAAAATCGATCGTCTAGTTTCCCGCCGGTATTGTTTGCGACCATATCATTTATAGTAAACCACGACGTCATCCAATTCGTGACAAAGTCGGTGTATACGATTTCGGTTCCGAGATTTTTAGAACCATCTCTTAAAGTCACTGTTGAGTTTGCATCGCGTACGAAAAGTAAACTGCGTGTCGGCATTTTGTTCTGAAAGTATTAACAAAAAAATATGCTAAGTATTATTGAAATGTCCTGCGAATTTTAAACAAAAAACTATGTTTGTGACATCTCTTACTTTATTTAAGGTTCCCACTAAATTTGCGTAATGAGAAGAAATTTTATCCCTAGGAATTTTTAAAACATGGGAGATACCATCGTTTGACACATTCCAGACTTGATCGTTGATATTTGCGAGCATAAATCCAACACCAAAAGGAAATGACATTGCAGCTCCTTTAATTTTGCTTGAGTCATCCAAATTTGAGCGTTGAGCCAGTAAGGAAGAAAATTCTCTGAAGTTTGTTGTTCCATCATTTGTGTCACTAATTTGTAATTTGGCGTTGCTTCCTTTGAATGCCAATAAAATAAAAAGGGTAATTTTGGAAGTTGCCATTTTCTTTTTGCGGTTGTGTCATTCCGGGAATTTTTTGAAGATTTTCCCTGAACCTTTGAATTTCACGTTTCACGAAATATTGTTCAGTTACATGTAGCATTGGCTTACACAAATTTTCACTTCCTTTTAGAACACTAGTTTTCCCATGTTAGAATAATAAGAAACACTTAAGCGTATTTTTGCGATCCTATTTTTCCTTTAATTGATTTTAAAAAATAAATACATTTTTCTTCTGCAGAATCTGGCAAGCCAAATAATGTGGTTAGATGCGGCGTGACAATCAAACTAAAAAATGATATTGCATGAATTTCGGAATGACAAACTGATGAAGCATAGTAAGACCTCATGAGTCAGATATTGTTAATTTTTTTTTTCGGACAGATAACCCATTACGAAAAAAGGTTCTCTTGCAAAATCTCAGAATTCAAATCTCTGATTAGTTTCTGAAATTTTGCAGGAGTACCTGTTTTTGCGACGGGCTGTCTATCCTCCCGAAAGAAAAACAATGACAATATCAGAATTATGAGGTCCTACTTTTCCTCGTGAGAATATTTCTACAAATACAAATAAAACAGG
>JAHZMX010000104.1:0-57674 GCA_027743895.1 Seira musarum
CTTCGAGTGTGATATCAAGGGATGCGCAGGAAGCTGCTCTTTCAGATGCGCTAAAGATGTGTTTAAAATTCCAATCCAATCCGAAGTTATTAGCAAATTAAGTTAATGCGCGACGACCAACCATTTAAGCTACAATGATCCACGTTATCATTTCCATGAACAATGGATACCCCTAACAATTTAATTTTTGGAGAATGGCACGCCAGTAATAGGGCAAATGCGTCATCATGACCTGGGTCACAATCCAACCACACAGGAATGACGTCAAGATTGTCACTTTCTGTAGACATTTTTTTGCCTTTTCAAATTAAGTAATAACATTTGAAACGATCGGAAATGTAAAATTGAAAGCTATAAATTTCTAATATTGTCACACCCATTCCATTAGACAGTAAAACGAGGAACACGTTATATTATCCAATGCCATGTGAGATCGTCTCAGTATCATTGAAGGAGTGCGCATCATATCATGACCATGATGCATATTATTAGAAGTCTAATTTACCATTTTCTGACAGCACAAGATAGACATGCGAATGCATGGGACAAACATGCTACGGGAAATTTTCACATGTACGGGATGCAAGACAAAGAATTAATTCTGCATTAACTAGAATTTGCTCATGAATAAATTCAGTTCTATAAAACATTTATTTGGCGTAAGTACGTATTCTCATTTAAATGGTTTTTAATTGGGCTAATGAATACTCAAATGACCAGTAGATTAAAAATGCAATTTAATTAGAAATGAGAGTGAGATATTTTTACAAGTCGTCAAACACCCATTACAAAGTCGGCGATAAACTTTAAAATTAGCATGCATTCATGATGCAAACGGGATCAAAAATAGTTGAGCCGATTCAATTAAATGGTAGATTTTAAAAAAGAGAATCGTTATGATGATTTAATGCTTTTGACAATGAAAATTAAGTCGAGGGTATAACGATCAAATGGATTCAGCTTGTTATCAGCTTCCTTCCTTCCTTTCATGTTTTGATTCTAGTTCCGATTAGAACGTTTTTAATCCGGAAAAGAGAAAATGGACGTTTGGAAGACGCTTCCATTTATTATTTTTCTGTTCCGTGTTTTCAAGTACACTTTGCCCCATGAAACCCATGGAAATCGAGTTTGGACATTTGAAACGTCCACAATTACAGCAACAGGAAAAACCGAAGATACGAATTACACAACGACTGAACATTTTAATAATTCATTTTTCATTAATACGTCAGAGTTTCGTGAGTTTGAACGCGTTTTCCAAGAGTCGCTCGATGTAGATCTACCAGGCTCGAATTGTACACCATCCTTTATCGACGAATTTCCTCCCGACATGTTCACTGTACATCAACGGCGTCAGGGTTACATCATAATTCATTGCATAATTTGCAGTGTGCGCCTTTATAGGATTTGGGTGCAATAAAGTGGTGCCGCTTGACTGGTGGCCTGTAACACGGGACGTTTTCTTTTACGGAGTTTCCGTCATAGCACTGTTCGTCATTCTCCTTGACTGTAAGATTTTTTGGTATGAGAGCGCATTTCTTCTGGTCCTCTACTTTCTCTACATATTTGGGATGTATCACGATCCTGTTCTTCATGCTTGGACTGAATCAATCGTCAAATGGGAACCTTCATTTTCGCTTAACGGAAGACGGCGTATGTACAGAATAAAGCATGGTCGACGGAAAAGTCATATTTTGGGCATTCCTGAGACTAACGCGTCAAGTTCAACCATTGTCACAATTTCAAATGGACTTGCTTTCACAATTTCCGATGATCATTTGAAAGCAGCACTGTTCGTCATTCTCCTTGACTGTAAGATTTTTTGGTATGAGAGCGCATTTCTTCTGGTCCTCTATTTTCTCTACATATTTGGAATGTATCACGATCCTGTTCTTCATGCTTGGACTGAATCAATTGTCAAATGGGAACCTTCGTTTTCCCTTAACGGAAGACGGCGAATGTACAGGATAAAGCATGGTCGAAGGAAAAGTCATATTTTGGGCATTCCCGAGACTAACGCGTCAAGTTCAACCATTGTCACAATTTCAAATGGACTTGCTTTCACAATTTCCGATGATCATTTGAAAGCAACTGAGATTCCAAAGACATCTGAGCTTATGACATGGATCAAATGGTAGGTTCAGTATTATTTATTATAAGATGTCAGAATGAAGGTGTAACATAACTTGGACTGTTAAAAAATTATATAGGATTATTGCTTGGCCTATCAGAGCGCTGATGTCTTTAACTATTCCTGAGTGCACTGGAAAGAAAAGCAGAGAGAATAAATTGTATGCGATCACATTTATAATGTCGACCCTGTGGATTGCAGGATTATCCTACGTCGCAGCTTGGATGATGACGGTCGTGGGTAGGCCATAATTTTTTTGTGGAAAGTATAAAAAAAGTTCATAATGAACAAACAACTATAATTTTCCAATTTGCAGCGCATACATTTCGAATTCCGGACACCGTCTTTGGGGTTTCCATCATTGCCGCTGGGACCAGTGTCCCTGAAGCTGTGTCATCCGTCATAGTAGCAAAAAAAGGATTTGGAACAATGGCTGTTAGTAACGCAGTTGGGTCAAACACATTCAACATCCTCGTTTGTCTTGGTGTCCCATGGTTGATTCAGGCATTAGTTAATATGAACGTTAGCAATAACTACGCAGAGATCACCAGTATCGCATTGGAATTTTCCACTGGAACATGCATGATATCTTTAGGTGTCATGTATGGAATTCTCATTTGGAACAATTTTAAAGATCGACAGAAAAATTGCGACCGTTGCATTCATTTTATATATATTCTTTCTCGCGTTTGATACGCTCGTAGAAATGAATGTGCTTTTCTTTGTTAATTTGCCCATCTGCTAATAAAAGATTCAAAAGGAAATTTGCATTTGATGCATATTTTTACTACAATTGACGATGGGGTATTGCTGGAATAGCTGGACAATTATGCTCATGTTTGAGATAAAGCAGCAGACGCCCAGTTTTATTACTTAGTTGTAAAAGTCATGCATAGGTACATAAGTTGGACATATTCATTTCTTGACAAAAATTCTTTAAACGTGCCTAACAAACACATACTTTCAGACTTCATCAGGAATTTTTATTTGAAGACAGGATAAACGATCCACTTAAAAAAAGTAAAGCCTTTAATTCTGAAAACAAGAAAAAACGCGAATCAGAATCATGTGATAACGTGTTAAATCCCAGACAGTGTATATTTTGAATGCTTCAAATGTTTTGAAGACTGGCATAAAGTTAGCTAAAATGACATTATCTAATTCCCATTCATCAAAATATGTTTGGTTTGATTCTTTCCGTAAGAGGATTTCATTTACCTACTCTGGTCTGCACCAAATAAGTAGTTATAATTGTAATACTCTGTCCAGTATAAAATATTTTATTTTGCTGACTGAATCGAAATGAGTAAAAAGCTCATAATCATGTATGGATGATGAATTGTCATCATTCCATTTTTCATTTCCCTTTGTCATCCCATGCGAATGACAACCTTTCTCCTTCACACAAAAACAAGTTTGTTTTGTCATGTTCTACTCAAAAAACGAAGGTAAAGCACGTGAAGTTATTTTTTGTCTTCATTACATAACAAGTTCACACGTTGGCTTGCATGCATGTTTGTACGTACCCTTTTATCCAAAGGAAGTCAATGTTTCACTTGGCTTGTGAAGCTGAACTGAATGAATGGAAGGATGGATTGGATGGACATGCACGATTTATTTAGATGGACATAATGTTTTATGGAGATGTTCTCCATGCGATGCAAGCATAAAAGTTTTAACTCTCTTCTAGTCATATGTTGAACAGTGCTCAGACATGTCCACACGAACGATCTCATCTCAATGGATAATCCACAAGAATCTGGAGACGCTGGAGATGTAGCAATACTTGTTGCATCCCAAGAAAACTCGTCACAAATCTCTCCAGCAAAAACATCATCAGGGTTTCACAAAAATGAATCTCCTCATTCCTCAAGGATTTTACCAGCAACGCAGGGAGACGATGGAGGGATTTCGTCCTTTTCATTGAAGAAGTATATTCGAAAGCGTCTCCCGATTTTGAAATGGTTACCAAAGTACAAACCCAGGTCAGATTTAGTCCCGGATGCTATTTCCGGGGTGACGGTGGGCCTTACAGCTATTCCCCAAAGCATCGCGTATGCAAATGTAGCAGGACTCACGCCTGAAGTAAGAATATGATAATAATTACGGTTACGTTTTTGTAGCATTGTTTATAGGAGGAAAAAAAGAAAACATGAACTTGTTGTTCTTTTTTAGTACGGTCTGTATTCCTCATTCACTTCTTGCTTCGTATACATTTTTCTTGGGTCATGCCGTCAAATGACAATTGGTCCTACAGCCTTAATGGAGCTTCTGGTATATGAAACATGTGGTTCAGATTTCCCACAGTGTGTGATTCTAGTTGGCTTCTGGGTTGGAGTCATTCAGTTTTTAATGGGATTGCTAAAGCTCGGAGCTGTTGTAAGTTTGATTTCTGACCCGGTGACCATCGGTTTCGTCGCCGGTGCCTCCCTGACAATTTCCTCCTCGCAACTGAGGAGCTTCTTTGGGTTGACTGGTCCCAAGGGAAATGGATTTATCGGAAATGTCAAGACGGCTATTGAAAATTTTGGGACAATAAAATTGGGCGACACTTTATTGGGAATTGGATGTGTCATTGCTCTCTTAATTATGAAGGTTAGAAAGCAAAAATGTAAAAACATGACTTTTTTTGCATGGTGAATGATATTAAGTTTGCATATCTTTTCCATGATTCAGAATTTAAAAGAGTATGTGAAACCTTCATCAACATCTACTTTGTCCGGACGTGTCCTTGCCAAATCCACTTGGGTTCTCAATATCGCTCGAAACGCTCTTGTCGTCATTGTTTGCTCAATTTTAGCTGCTGTTCTAAACGATCCTCCTTTTGCTTTGACTGGCAGCGTACAATCTGGTTTCCCTCCTGTGGGTCTTCCTGAATTCGAACTACCATATTGGCCTGACAACGAGAACAAAAACGCGACACTTTTTAATGAGAATGGGACGTCTAATGGCACGCTCACATTTTTGGAAACGTGGAGTGAGCTCCGAACAGCTCCTCTCATGATCGCCATCATTTCAATTTTACAAAACGTTGCTATCGCAAAGGCATTTGGAAGCGGCCAATCCATTGATGCAACTCAGGAAATGATTGCACTAGGCGTATCACACATTTGCGCGAGTTTTTTCAGTGCAATGCCAACTGCAGGATCATTTACTAGATCTGCAGTAAATGAAGCCAGTGGAGTGAGGAGTCCTATTGGTGGAATTTTTACAGGTAAAAGAATCGTTTCACGCTTTAATTTAATTTAATTCGTGACTTTGATTGGGCCAAACATTCTTTTAAATTTAGGACTGCTTGTCATATTTGCGCTGAGTTTTCTAACAAGATGGTTTGCCTACATTCCAAAGGCTAGTTTAGCTGCGGTGATTTTGTGCGCGGTTTTGCCAATGATTGAGTATGAAAATATCCTGCCCATGTGGAGAGTATCAAGTAATTTTTCGAGAAATGACGATTCTCTTTTTCAATGCTAAACTCGTTCTAAATGCAACATTTATTAATACTTTGAATAGAAGTTGATGTCCTCACAGCGCTCGTGACGTTTTTGGCGTCTCTACTCTTGGGAATGGAATACGGAATCATTATCGGTGTAGGAGTCAGTCTTGCATTATATTTTGTTCGACCTGTTCGTCCGATAATTACTTGTTCCATTGTGAACGTGGAAGTGTCTGATCACGATGGCCAGTCAACAAAGCCAACGACAGCGATCAACCAGTTGACACCTGAAAATGATGGAACAGCGACAATCTCGCTAATGATTCACCCAAAGACTTACCATTTTGTAAAGCCAGAACAAGGTTTCTTATTTCCCAGTGTAGATGCGATAAGGACAAAGATAAACAAGTTGGCTTTAAGACACCCGGAGATAAGTGTCATTGCGTTAGACTGTGGCAATATGATTTCATTGGACTACACATCAGCAAGTGCTTTGTGCTCTCTCGTGAAGGCTTTAAAGAAAACTGGGAAGCGGCTGGTATTCGTCGCTTGCTTACAGGATTGGGTTGAAATGATGAAAAACGTAGGACTGGAGTCTCCAGAATGCTACGAAAATGTCCAGGAATTGGAAGAAAACTTATTGAAAAAAGTCGGACTAAATGCGAGATGAAGCGTACATCCATGTTTATTCTAACTACTACTATTCTAACAACGTAACTACCTCGGACGAGGGTGTCGGTTTTCGTATAAATAAATAAATAAATAACTGATAATTATAAAGTCCAATATGAGTAATAATTTTACTACTTAAAAAATAAAGTTACAGATACAAGGTTGAGCATTGTATTACATGTGATATTTTGAGCAGGTTATATTTACATTAAAAATACATAATTTTATACGAATTGGAGGGGTTTTGTCCTATCAGGCGCTTCCCCATGTGATTCCCATAATTCACGGTGGAATGTACAACCGTCCTCCCAGCACCCAACATTTTCCTAAAGAGCGAATTGTCAGGATCAGACACGTCCTGAAAGACTACAGGCTCCTCTGGCACTTTTTTCAGTCAATCATTTTGGTAGTACAAGTCGTCGTAGTAATTACATAGAGAAATACAACCAGCTTATAATTAGCCACATTATTGAAAGGCAAATAATAGGAGGAAGAAAGTTCCCCGAACTCTACAATTCCTTGAGTCTAAGCTTACTTTTGAGGAAGTCCAGGATCAAGCTGTTAATGTAATTGGGCATTTCCTGAGGAAGAAAATGTCCTCCGCCTTCAACTATTTTCAAAGCAAAGTTCTCCACATATTCACTCGACTTACAAATCATTTCCAGACTGTAGTATGGATCTGCATTGCCGACGATAAACAGCGTGGGCACCGTAGCTTTCTTCATTGGTTTTTTCGCTCGTTTCATGAGACGGAGCAATGTACGAAGATGATTAATTGGGCCGATCCAGTCCTCTATGGGGGAACATGAGAAGAATAAATGAAGGAACATTCATTTATTATGACGGCATATCACCTTTCACTTGCCATTTTCCAAGTCGACATTATTTGGCATTACATTACCTTGCCTGGAGAAAGTATACTTGAACGCGTCAATGTCTTGCTTTGTCACGTTACCCCTTTTGCTGTTAAGCAAACGAGAAAAGATCTTTTCAAAAATGATCAAGTCTTGCTTCATCGCCTCTCGCTCCGGAAAGTATGGCAGTTGGCAGAAGTAATACCACCTGAAAGTTTAAAAGACCAAAGACCACTTTGTGTACTCTGTTTCCACAAAAATCTTTGTCAACCCAGTGGGACTTGACATTCATGGAAGCGGGGCTTAATTAATATTAATTAGTACCCTGCATTTGGAACTCGGTTGAGTCCCATCTCTTGAATAAAGGAGAGCGGATGTGCGCCACTGATCGAAATGAAGTTTTCCACGACGTCAGGATACTGGTGCATGAAGAACCAGCCTATCATGCCTCCCATCCCATGTATAACGATCGAGCATTTCTTTCGTCCTGTAAAAATTCATAATGAATAGGAAGTATGTAAGTCATGTAGAAAAGCTCATTTCCAAAGGGGGTTACACGTTCATTATGAAAAAGTTTCTTCAAAGTGCAAGTGCACTTCAAAGTGATGCTAATCTTTTTAACAAGAAAGGTTTTTTGTTTGCGTGACTAGTCTTTGAAAGAAGTTCCAAACGTTTCATCGTCTAACTAGACCAAAAAGATTTTATTCAATTCCAAGGAACCCATTAAATTAGACTAAACGTGACAAACAGTCAAGCGGTTGAGGACAAACAATCCAATATATACAAATAAGGAGTAATTGTTTACTCAAGGCTACATTCATTCTTCTCACAAGATGCTGCCAACCGTGATGTTTGAACTTGAACTAATCTTTTCTTTAAAAATGGTGAACACTATCCATGCAATTACATCATAATTCATCTGGTTCATTAATCTAACTAAACAATATTTTCAGAATTATAAAATCAATATTTGCGTCGGAAAGTTCATCCTTTCAGTTCTGGGGAAAACAGCTTTTCTATTTCTCTGAATCAGCATCAACCTGTTCTACTTAAATAAGCAATATTAATATATAATGAATGCCAGCTACCAACATTGGCCGTGCTCAGTTTAATTAAAACCATGACTTAATATCTTATTTGATGTTCATCCATAAGTAGGTTTCCACGCGTTCCACCAAGCTCCCACACACTCCCATTCAGTATTTTCCTTGAACTTCATGGGAAAGCAAGTATATTATAGTATACACAATAAACTATATAAATGCAGGCGATTGTAAAAACCTTAAAATGCCAACCCAAAAGATTTCAAATGGTTTTTGACTTGCCTTTCTGATTCCTAGATTGATCCAAGTTTATGAGACTAACAATAAGGCTAGATTTATTGGAGTCTTGCGTTACCCCCATAGCATCTTTACAGTTTGTATACCGAGACCAAAGCAAACAGCTGGAGAAAAAGTAATAACTTTTATTTTTGCCTGATTTCTGAGAAAATTAAATGATCACGTCAATCCTAATTCCAAGTTTTCCATTTTACCACTACCACTATTAAGGTCCTTGTCCTTGTTTCTTGCTGTGTATTTTGTGCCACATGTCTTCATCAGTCATTTCATTAGCATTTGAATGAAGCAAAGAAAAGGCAAATCAGGGAAATAAAACACTTCTTTTCACTTCTCCAGATTGTGATTCATGCTTTCACACGTGAATGTATTTCTGTATGTATTTATATTAAACAAATCCTCGCCCCCCAGTCGAAAAAAAAACTTCTGTTCAGGAAAAATCTAATCTCATCCAATGTCTGCGCAAATATGTATATAAGTACATGTCTTCCTGTTCTTTTCTCAGAAAGGAAGACTGCCAAATGGCAAAATTGAGCTTTCTCCTGTTTTTGATGGACGTACGTACGCGTAGATTTTCAACACCTCTGGAAACTTTTTCTTTTCCTTGCTTGACTGGTGAACGTGCCAAAATACAGAAATAATATTTCCTGTCCTTATTTCTTTCGTCTTTCGATTATCTGTTTACTCTCTAAAGAGAATACAAAATAGTACAAAGTAGAAGCCAAGCCCAAGTTGACGAAACATAAAAGAGAAAATCCTAATGTTATTTTTTTTCAAGATTTCAAGGCTGCACTGGGCATAAGGAATGAGAAAAGTGAAAGCACAAAAAATTCCCGGTTTTGTTTTCCATGTCACGCATTTTCATTTTCCCTGGTTTTATGAGCAAGACAAGAGATAGGTGCTAGTAGTGTTGTTGATGACAACAAGCTTGAATCTTGAGTCGAGTGGGATGGCGATTTGACAAGGAGTCTGGAAGAAGATGCTGATCGAAAAAGTACGATAAGGATCACCATCGTGATTGCAAAAGATCATCATCTGGAGAAACTTAGGACCTTTACTCTTATTTCGAACGTAGCAAATGAAGATGAACTAGAAACTGGAAGCTATAGGATGAAAGGCTATAAAAATGCATATGTGAAGGTATGCAAGGCCGTTGAGGCGTAAAAATTTGGAGACTTGGAGAAAATCCTTTACGTCTTTAGTAAATACTCACATTTCATTTCATAGCTTTTACGCACATTTAGGTCGATGGCTGAGGTCATTTGCGTGTGTGAAGTTTGACACGCTTCATTGTCAATGAAAGTAAAGCTCTGGAACTATTAAAGTTTCTAGAACATTTGGACAAGTAAAAGTCCAGAAGGATATAATAAAACAGGTTGTGCGTCACATTATCTAGGCAATGGAATTTCAATGTGAAAGGACTCAAAATTCAAAAACCTTTGTGAATGTACTTGATGTCATTTCGCCGGATGCCAACGAAAAAATCTACCACTTCAATACATGCTTTGAGTAATCAGCATTTTTGCATAAAGTCAGAGTGCCCGTTCAGCTTGCTTTTGGCTTTTCATTTGAGTGACACAACGACACGAAGGAAACTAATGAAAATATGTTTTACTTATATCGTCAAACATGACCCCCAACTTTTTTTATCTATCAGAGAAAACGCTCTTATTTTTTCTATTATGACTCGCTGAAGTAGGATACGGATCAATGGATGCTTTCCAAAAAAAAAAGTGAAAGCTCCTTCCTACTGTTTTTGTCGTAGCATCATGAACTCATATAAAACATAGAGGTAAGTACAGAAGGTAGGATTAGCATACCAATGGCAGTGAGGAAGTCGTAAAGCTCCTCTACCAAAACAGGAATTGAGTATTCCGTGCGACTGGACGGCTTGTCTGAGTCGCCATAACCTTTAACATCTATGGCGACTACCCAGTAGTAGGAGGAGAGATCTTTGAGCTGGAATCGCCAAGAGTACCAAAATTCCGGATAACCATGGATGAGTAACAACAGTCTGTTGTTCCGATCCCCTTTCTCCACGTAATGAAACTTGGACCGCTGAAATACAAATAAAACAATACACGCATTACAAAAAACGTTAAGAGAAATGATAATGGTGATAGGGATGATGATGATGACAGCGGCATTTATGGGTTCATTCTAAAAATAAAGAACCGAATAAACCCAAATTAAAAAGATCCAGATTCTCTGAACTTTCTGCGACCAAGCAAGACAGAGGCGGACCAGACCAAAGAAGATTTGGGACCAAGTTTAAATGAAATTTGAGAGGGATTCATTCCAAGTCTCAGTTTATTTGTTCCCACATTCATTCAACTCGTGTACATGGCAAGTGTCATTGTCATACTCTAAGAATCATATTCATTTTGCTCACGAGATGGTTCATACAGTTCTTGAGAAAGTATTAAATTAAATTAAATTCCGTAGAAATGACGGAAACAAAAGTACGAAGTTTACGCTCGTGTAGAGAAAGGAGCCCTTGATGAACACTCGTTATAAATTCAAACGAATTCTACAAACTATGAATGAAACCAACGAGACTTTGAGACGACTTTTTGTAGAAGTTTCGAAAAAAAAGTTTTGAGGAGAAGTTGTGTGGTGAGCTCATCAAGATCAAGATCAGTCCCACTCGCAAATACATAGTTAAAACATGAACTTTCAGATCCCCACTGGTTTCACCTTTAGAGTAACAAATGGTCTTTACTTTACATAAACACAAACAAATTGCATAAACACTGACGTAAAAATCATTGTTCCATTTCAGTGCATGAACTAGCGCAGATAAAAAAGACTGTTTGTAATCAATATAAACCACCTGTTTATAAACTAAGGAAATACATTAGGTTGACAGAACCTCGGTTTTTTATCTACGTCAATCATTGCGTCGTAATACTTGTTACTTGTTCTAACAAAGTTACTAGCATTGTTCTTTGTCACATTTTTTACCTTAGAATGCTCCTATCACATTGCATTTCTTTTTTTTAGCAACGCAAGGGATAATCTAGAACAAACTAACTGTAAGGAAAATGCAGTTAGGTACAAATAACTCTCTCCAGACGTTCTACAGAAGGTCAGCCAAAACTAAGAGTAAAGGAATTTAAATGAAAAAATTGTATGTGTGGGCGAAAACGAAGGATGTGTTAAGCGAGAAAAAAAAATCCAAACAGAATTAGAAACCGGTTCATCCATCACCCTCTCCGTGGTAGCATCTTACCTATTTGTAAGTTTAGGCACGTATTCGTGAACACTATGTCTCGATGAATTTTTTTTCTTCTTGTTCTAATGCAATGCTATGCCCGTGTTTAAACCTTTTAAGAGTCCCTTAAAAGCAAGAAGCGTTTGTATATACATTTAAGTTGTACATGATCTTTGGGCTTTTTTCTTTTTTAAATGAAAACGGAAGGTCATAAAAATGATGAAGATGAAAGCTGAGCCCTTTATGGGTATAATGGGACACGAGGAAATATTAAGAGTGCGCGCTACTTTGCTTTTACTTAGTCACCTACATAATTTGTGTGGAATGCTTTTGGTGGTAACGGTCGGCACGTAAAAATGCCATTCGCATTTATTTAATTCAATTGGAATGAATGCTTACGTTTTCATGCTAAGAGAAAGTTTTTGCGGTGATTTTCCACGGAGCTTTTTTTGCTTGAGGTATGCAAGAAAGGCTAGATTTTTGTATCTTCTTGATAGGAAGCAGGTGGGATGCAATTGGATTTGTAATATTAAGATGAAGAAAAATGACGAGATGCTTTTAAAGCGACAAAAATATTTTTCATCCTTTTCCTGGAACGTGTGATGGGATAATGCATTGACACAATTTTCTCCAGATGTTTTTTTTTTTGCCACACCGGGGCTTGAGCAGGAACTGACAGAGGGAAGCAAGCATAAATTTGATTTCCAACTTTGTGATTTCATGTTTTTATTGAATTATGCATGTAATAGGGAAATGTGCAATTCTTGTCGGGAAATGAGATACACACGACGTGAGAAATATGATGTTATTACATACACCTCCTCCGTCGCATCTTCAGTTCTTTTGACCGACCAGATTCTGTTGTACGATATGTTAATCGATTTGGCAAAATGGAGGTTCATAAATACTTCGTAAGGGTGAACTGCTCATCTTTTTATAGGTACATCTTCTTAGAAATCAAACTAAATAAAATGGAAAAGGAAAATGATGATGTGAATGATGGAATAAAAATGATTTCCATTGGATTTCCAAAGTAGCGTAGTCATACTTCCCTTGTAATCTTCAACTATTTATTTATCCGTGAATTGCGTAATGCAAACGTCATTCTAATTCGAAGTGGATGGAAAAATGACTATGAAAAAACTTTAGTCTGTTTCTTGGAAAGCTATTTGTAGCGAAATCTATCTACTCAAAATACTCTGTGTGGCTCTGTTTCATCAAAACAATGAGCAACTCCTCTAGGGAAACAACAAACTGCCATTTTGTAACAAGTTAGAAGTAGATGAATACACTATATATGGTCTTGGAGTGGAGGGGAAGCAGCTAAAGAATTGCGGAAATAACAAAGGCAAAACGTAGAACTAAAATTTTTAATACCGGAAGCGTTCTATAAAAATTCTGTTTTAAAAATGTCCAACATTTGCCTGAAAGAGACTGTAAAGCATCTTCAAAGCTACATTGAATAAGAAGCTCTTTCGTTAGTTAGTCCTTTTAGATCAAAATCATTTCGCAAATTTTAATCTCCTTGAAATAATAACTCGAGTCAGGGAAAATTCAATCATGAGCTTCAGCTAAGCTCCTTTCCCTTCTGTGAAGTAGAGATTAGGTAAGTATTGTGTATGTAGTGTCAATAGGCTCGACCAGCTTATTCTTGCTTAATCTTGTGTATGCTACGCCTTCATTTGAGTTTCATTTTTGCTCACTGATGCAATCAACATTTCCAAGAGTGCATAACTAATCCGAACAGAGTTCTTCATTTCATTATGCAGTCTTTACAGACCTTATTTTCATGAAGAAACAATGACGGAGGAAAAATTAAAATAGAACTTACAGCAAGCTTTGCATATTGATGAGATCCATAGTCTTCGTGGAATAGACATGGTGGAGGTACGGAAACCTTGTTCTTTGGCCTATACCTATCCGGGTGGAGGACAAGGTTGATGAGATGCAGGAACAAGTACTGAATGCTGTACACGGCAATTAGGAAGTAATAACGTATTTTTTGAAAGCATAATAGACATTTTTGTATAAAATAACCGGAAGTAGCCTCCTTTTTCCTCAAAATAATAACAAAGTAAAGCCTTTGAAGATAAAGAACAATACGTCTTGATTCTAGCTCAGTATATTTTTCTGTTTCAATAAAGTTCCGGATATTGTTTCAAGTATTTAGGGATGTGCGCAAAAAACGAATGTATTCATTCGAATTCCAAAGCTTTTATTAATGTAACTGAAGCACTACAAGAATCCTGTAAGAAGTTTCGAATGGAAAAGTTGACCTTGTAAGATTTGTTGGATTTTAAGAAATGAACGCAACAATTTAAAGATTTTAACTCACAAAATTCCTTACATTTTGCACAAAGAAACGATCATGTTATGAGTTGTACCTCCACATTCTAAAGCACTTCTTCCTGGTGGATGTTTAACAAACAAACGGTAAAAGGGCTCACGGCTTACGCTCAACTCATTTCCGTAACCATTTTACAAAACGATTTGAATCACAACCAAGGCTTTTACTGTGGCAAAGATGAAATCCAATTCGAGTGACTGTATTTCATTTCTTCACAATGATGAGAACATCCCTGTGATAGAATCCCATTCTGCAATATTAGATTCTCAATCTCTTTTATGTATGGACCGAACGAAACGTAATTATATTTATTTTTTTAGAAAACACGTTTTGTGGATTTGGCTTTTCCAGTAAATAGTTTTTTATTGTGGTTGCACAACTCAACAGTAGCAAACAAAATACTTACTGCTTGGTGGAAGATAAGTAAGTGGTTCCTTTTAAACTACATATTTTTGGATTCTTAATGGCCTTGAAATTCCTTGGAATTGACGATTACGATTACACAACAAGCTTTATCGCAAGTCTACAAAGTGCTTCCCTTGAGATAGCATCCTCGGTTGACATAAGTCGGATTTTTTTTGTTTCCGAGAAGGAGAAGAACAATGGTGTTGGAAAAGTGGAAGTGGCTGCGATGAAAGCTAGAAATCTAGCTTTTCTCTTTTATCGACTTCAAACAAAAGTCTTGATTAAGCTTGGGTAGGTATTGTGCGACTTGAGTACGGCTGGCTGAGGAAATGATGAAATCTAAATTTTCAGTTTTTCACTTTACGAGCCAATCCGCTAATATTTCCAAAGTTGAGCATCTATTTTCCTAAAATTGTATGTCTTTATTTTATGTATCCTTCCAAGGAATCCTGGATTTTTTAATAAAGAGGAATAGATCTGTTATCAGTATGATTCTTGATTTCCATGATCAGAGTGGATTTAGACAAACTCAAATAAGGGGTGGTATTACTATAGTAAGAAGAAGATTCGGGATGAATGGAATTTCGGAAATGTCACCCGTGAGTTCGAACAATGTTCTCCTTGTTGAAAATTTAATTTAGAGCATCCCTGCCCTTTTCTTACGCATTCGGATTGAAAAAGGCGTTCGGCATTTGGTTTACGTATACCTATAATATTGTGAGATTTTTTACATCCGTTTTAATTCTTTCTCCAGGGAAAACGATGGATTTCACCAAGTACGTAGGTATACTTCCTTTGGAATGCTGACGAATTATATTTGCTCTAACAAATCTTGGGATTAAAATTCTTGTGAATTTTGTGCCTCGAGACTTGCTTCAGGAAGATGAGATGGGGTTCTTCAAGAGGGCTTGCTTCTCATTCAAAGTACACGCGTTTATTTTCCAGGTTCTAAAATGTAAGTCAAAATGAACAAACATACAATATTGTTATTTTCGACGCTCCAAACTGTAACACAGAACACAGCTTGCACTTTGCAGTTAAGCACACTGGACGAGCTTGCTTGTTTGCTGTTTTGTTTTCCTCTTGTAAAATATTGGGTTTCCTTTCCTTAAGTTGAGAAAAACCTCAGATTTATAAAAGATGAAAAGGATTATGTCTTTCAGACTTCAGATAAATTACAGAAACACGATTCAAAAGGTCTGCTTTTCGGAATTTTCCTGGAATTGTTTTGTAATCAAAACGCAATCGCTTATTTCAATTTTGTTTTTGATCAATTTTATCTGTTTAAAAAGAAAACTTTTAAAAAGATTTTAATAATCCTTATGTAATAATATAATTTTGCTCTTCTCTTTCCTTCTTCCGGACTTGTGTATTAAGTGGTGTTCACACAAGATTTCAAATAAAACTGATGTGGTTTAAAATGAAATCTGTGGGTGGCAAGGTCACTGGCTGATAATACAACGTGGCAATGAAGCTCTCTACTGGAATTGTTTTGTAATCAAAACACAATCGGTTATTTCAATTTTGTTTTTGATCAATTTTATCTGTTTAAAAAGAAAACTTTTAAAAAGATTTTAAGAATCTTTATGTAATAATATAATTTTGCTTTTCTCTTTCCTTCTTCCGGACTTGTGTATTAAGTGGTGTTCGCACAAGATTTCAAATAAAACTGATGTGGTTTAAAATGAAATCTGTGGGTGGCAAGGTCACTGGCTGATAATACAACGTGGCAATGAAGCTCTCTCCAGCTTGCATGATGCAAAGTTGATGTGCACTATTACGCATCCATGAGATGACTTATGGATGAATGGTCATCGTATATCATATTGAAATTGAAATCATGTCCAAGGTCCAATACTGTGTATGAAAGAGCAAAATTAAAAGAAGATGATGATGAGGATCGCTAAGCGGAGATAGATCCCATTACGTAATCCCTTTTAATGTGATGATGATTTAACTTTACTCTCAGTGGCTGACAAACCTAAATACCAGATAATGAAGACCTTTAGCTAGCAAAGGCAGAAAGCAAGATGAAATAAAGTTAAAGTCCACTGATTCCATCCAGTCATCTACTTTCAAATAGAACTTCATTTTTATCTTCGAAGAAGCACACTTGAAAACAAAAGAGGAGCGAAACAATTAAAAAGCAATTCACACTTTCGAAGGATTTCAGAGCGGGATTAATTTAGTTTTCATTGTTTCTCGATCTATTTGATTTTAATGAAAGGCGTATTGCAAAAGTAGAGTGTTACGTACCTAATCTACGTCGAAGCCCAATTATGTGCCATTTAAGCAGAGTAGGAAATGTTTGAACTCATTCTGTTCGTGAAGAACAATCATTATTGCCCCAAATTCCAATACGACCGATTCATGGAGCTCCAGCTACGCCCAATACATAATATTCTACAATCGTAGAGCCATATCGATTATTTAAGGACTCGACCCGTAATCTCATTAACAGATCATCTTGTTCACGGAAAGGTTTGGATTTTCGATGGAAATCGCATTAACTAACCCAAAAGGGCGTGAATCATGAAAAGCAATTATAATGTGCTTATCTATTTCCCAGCACTTTCGTCAGATCTTAGTTGGGAATGGAGGCATAACACAGCTTATTTTTAGATGCGAGTTAAGGTATATCCTAATCTTATGCTCCTAATCTTTCTTTTTTTTCACACCTTGAGCAGAAAATGACATAACCTACGCGTTTGAATTGTCGGCATAGTATGGAAATATTAATATAGAAAGCGATGATCTTTCGCTGTAACGTAATTGACAAAATGGCACAGATGAAGTGAGAATAGGAGTTGGAATAAAAATGAGAATTTGAGCTTTACTCTCTGGATCAAGATTTTTTTTTTGAGCGACTCATTGAGCGAGGAGACTTTAATGAGGCTACAGAAGGGGTTGTTCGCTTCCACTCTGCTCTTGTTCTTGATTTTGGTTGAAAGGAAACATGTAATGGAAAAGCAGTTGACATAACATATATAGATAGACGATCTATCTAGATTTCAGCATTTCAAATAGAAGGGAACTTGAAAGGATCGGGGATTCGTGGGATGAGGATCTGTCATAACTTTTGTTATCTGTGAAGTTGTGTAATTAATATGATGTATAGAAAACGATGAGAATAATGTGCTGGGGAAATGCAATGTTGAAATGTGATATGCTTCATCAAAATTCTGTGAATTGGACGGATAGCATGATTTTTATATCTGATTGAGTCCACAAACACAAAGAATTCGATTGACGCTTTTTAAAAAAGAAATTGGAGCGGATATTATTGAACTTCGCGCTATGGCATACTTACTCTGGTTCCACGAATGTCAAAATTAAAATGTGAAGATTGCGTTTAATGATGGAATCATATTAAGGTTTCGTATAAGGGTTTCAGTCAGCACGGTCAAACTAGGTATACTCGTTTGGATGAATGGATTCAGACAGAGTCATAATTACCAGTCCAGCAATACCATAGTAGTCGCATGGATGACAGGCTTTCGGAATATATTTGCTTTACACATTGCATTTATTTTCATTTTGCCAAGTTTTCTTTCTAAAAAGGTTCTTTAGGCTTTGGATAACGATAACGCAAACTTGAGCTGTAAATATCGATAAAAACTGGACTTGACAATTTTACAAGAAGCAGCAAAGTGATGATAAAAGAGTGTTGTCAAATGCATATGCTTATCTACATACGTACGAGTGTGACAAATTCAACAATTTTTGGAGTTTGGATATTACACCCGAAATGCCATGAGAATCAAGTGTGACGACACAAGATAAAAAAAATATGATAGTAGGAATGAGGAGTACAGCAAGAAGATTGTCATTTTGTCGTGATATTTAATCATTCTATACAGATCCGAGTTATTTTTTTACACAATCCTTTTACTGGATAAAATGGATATATATCCTTCCATTTCAGAGAGCGATTGAGTTTAACATGATGAAAGTCATTCATTTTAAATCTCCAGACATTCATTTGGCCATAAAAGTAGTCGTAATGGTCAGCTATTACGCTTTCGGATTGTGAGCAGCATAAACGAGCTCAAGAATCGTGAAAGTAAACAATTTTTTTCCTGTTATAGGACACATGGGAAGTTCGTGCACATCCACGAAAATCCGGATGAATGATATGACGATGGCCATGTGCTCACAATGTGGTTAATGCCTGCTTCTAGTGTGCCATTGCCACTCTACCATGATGCCCATCTTCCTTCCTCCACTTTTTTTTTATTAAATCACGACAAAAATATAATTCTCCGCGTTAAAGTCATAAATTTTTAGTCATTATTTATTACTCTTTTGACTGACACGACTGACCATAAACGAGTCATTCTTTCACTCTCAGCCTCAGATAAATCTGCTGGTTGAAATGGTGTTACAAGCAGTTGAAGGAAATGAATATTTCGGGTGAGTAGTGCGGAATAAAAGACATGCATTTCTAGGCTCTAATAAAGATTTTGTCCTTTTGATAAAGAAATATGTGGCTAAAGTTGAAGTTTTTCTATGCATAGCAATTAGGTGAAGTTTCATGCTCAAGACGCGTTCATTGAGTTGGCTCCCTTTTAATCAAGTCAGGCCTTGTCTATTCTATCCAGCTTTCATTATCATTAGATTGGATTAATGGATGCTAGTGGTGAGAATGTAACGAAAAGGCAAAGTCAGTTAAGGAATGAATTAGACATTCCTTCTTTTCACCACTTTCATCGAGAACCAAATGGAAAATTATTTGCAAGAACAGACTGTACGTACCTAAACCACCCGAAGGCAAGCACCTGTCAAAAACATGAACATGCCAGCATTATGGTTTCAATATAATAAATCATAATGAGTTACGAGAAATGTTACCATTGTTAGCGAACAATAAGCTAGCGAATGACTCTTTAAGTCATTGAGTTCGCGGAACGCCAGGGGAAAGCAACTTCGTATCCTGTTTCTCCCGCACACGCGTGATCTGGAATAAATATCGATGATGCCAAGGAACCTCCGGGAATATTTTCCGGTCGGTTATCAATAGCTACTTATCCCTGTTTATCAGGCATTACTCAGAATTGAGCGTCAGTATTATATGTGGAGGCGTCTCTGATAATAGATCTATATGACTATATTCTTTGGAAACGGCTTTAAAGCTCAATTTTGTTCACATAAAAAAGTTATGTTTTATATGATGAAGTGTATATGATGGTTACAACAAATTGTTCTTTCTTATACTTAGAATTGAAATCGTCTTCGTTGAGGTTTTGAGACTGCTTGACGTAATGGGAAGCTTCTGCAACTATTAAAAGCCTTTTCCTATGAAAGTATTTTGATTTTGAAGATTGATGATTTCTTTCCGTGGGTGAATTTTTCTTATTTTGATTGCAAAATTACAAAAAAAAACTTGTTTTTTAATACTGAAGCATTCTTAACACAAAATAGCAGGTGTATAATTTAAAAAAGTACTATTTCACCACTTCTAAAGTGAGTAAACCTACAGCAAGCTGATTCAGAAGCAATACAAATACATAGCGTCATCATATCGAATAACTATAAATACGTTCATTAATTCGTAAACCTTTGAACCGAACCATAAATTTCACTCCTTTGACAAGAAAGGTGTGATATATATGTCGTGATTAATTGCAAAATGCTGTAAAGACTATCAAATTTTTATGCAAACCAGTTTAATTAAAACAAAATCGGAGAGACTAAAAGTTGAAAGTCTATGTAACTGGAATTGTAAGAATTATGATCATGCATTGACTTAATTAATCAAAGAGCAAAACTATGGCTGAATAAACGTGACATGGAAAATGCATTGCAAGTTATATTTGACAATTTGAATTTCAGCCCAACTTTTTATTAACACGTGCGATGAATGACATTTTACATGCTTTTGTTAGTTGCTTCGATTTTATGACAATAAGCTTTATTTGATCTAAACTTCAGTACCATATGAGCTTTCGCCGATACTTTTTAGTTTACCAATTGACTAGTAACGCTCCTCCTAACACCATATTAGTAAAAACCATTTTCTCAATTTTTTCCAGCAAAGCTTCAAAGTTAAATTTGGAAAAGACCATATGGTCGAATATACTTATTGTAGAATCAGTAGGTATGGTTTAGATCCTTTGAAGTTCAATAAGCAAATTTTATTTGTGAACGCAAAGTTTGTCAAAATAATTTATTAAATTTTCTTCGCCTGAAAGAACTGGCTCAGAATCTTCAAACATGACACCAGCAGGAATACTTTATGATTTGCACAAGATAGTTTCCTCTCTCTCTGTATTCCTTCCTTTGTGGGATCAAATCGTATCGCCATTAAGTTTCGCTTTTGAATAATATTTTCACTTCTACCCAAATTATTGATAGCTTTAGATTGTATGAAACATTCAAAGGAAAACTTCCTGTCGGGAAACCAAGAAGTCACTATCTCGCAAGCATAAAGGCTTGACAAATATAATGAAGTGGTGGTAGTACTCTCAAGTATGAGATTGTACTACCTACTTTCTTCTTACCCGTCAACTTTCTTTACTGTGCACAAAAGACTCAGTGACGCAATACATGAACATTATGTATATAAAAGGAAATGTGTATTCTTACAACTGACTGACTGAATTGAATTGAAGTCAAGTGGATAACATAATCTGTGACATTATACTTATGTGTGTCGCAAAATGAAACTTATTTGTCAACAAATGAAATGAGCTGCGATAGCACACCTACACAAAACCGGGTATATCCTTTCAAGTTATTCGTTCGGTCGTTTAATTATTTTCCTTGAAAACTCCATAATAATGCCCTAATTTGTTATTTTCAAAAGGCAAACAGAATAATGAGGAAACAACAAATTCAAACATTGTATTTTCAGATGCAATAGAAAATCCTTTCAAAAGTCAGAAATGTTGGGATGGTTTACTTGGCCTTGGCTTTGCTGCCGATTTCTATTCCTCCACAGAACAGGGTGTTTACCCTGTTCTGTGCTATTCCTCATAAAAGCTTATCTAAACTTTATCCAAACGAGAAGCATTGGTTGTGTGAGCTGTAAGCATTATAAGTAAATTATAAGCTCCCACGTTTATTGGCCAAATTAGATATATGGGTACCTAAATTCGTTTCGTTTTGATAAAGACATTAAAATAGCACATATACTTACTTAGCAAATGCTCTTAAGTCAATTCAAAAAGTTGGCCTTTGTCTTTCCTCCAAACCTGATTCGTTGAGAACTGAAATAAAAGATTTTACCGTAAACTCGCAAACCTAAAAAAGATATGAAGATTTAACCAATAGAATTTGTCATAGATTTTCTAGCTGTAACAAGTATGAAAATTGACAACATTAAGAGCTACATAAACTATTTACACTAAGGGTTCGTCTCAGTATATAAATGAGGATTTTAACTTAAAAAATTGAGAACTGTTGTAATTTTTGGGAACTGTTATGATTTACAAGAGTACGGTAAATCGTACGATACGATGAAGACGATGATAAAATTTAGTAAAAATATATGCTATTGTATTGGAACAGAACAATGCGAATGAAACTGAATGCGCCAGTTCATCTAAATTTTTCCGTTTGCTTTTGTTGGTAAAGGGGTATGATTACGACGGACTTTTATCTCTAGAGCAAATAATGGATTTAAATATGTAAAAGAAAGCACGACTCTTTCATATGCAATCTTAAATTATTCATCGTCATAAAGTCTGAAAAAATCGAGGAAGACCTCAAAGTAACTCAAAGAGTTAGTCACGACACAAATGCCCAACTTTGCGAAATGTGAAAAGGCAGCTGGAAAATAATAAAAATTATTCTTCTGGTTAGAGTTGAAAATTATTAAAGGACGGTAGAGTAGAACTGATTGAGTGCATCAAGACCGCAGCGGCAGAAGTTTCCCGAGAAAGCGGGGAATCAGAAGAGATTTTGTTATTATTACCATTTCTTCTTACTTCCAAATTGGCAATTTAGCTTCTTAGAAAAAACGATGGAATTCAGGTTTATACTTTTCTCCTCTCTACTCTGCCTACTGATCCTCTTCTACACGAGATTTTGCAACGCTGCTTACGTGAGTCTCAAACCACATCATATTTTTTAAAATCCAAAAATAATTGTTTGTTGCATAAATACTATATCGTCATAAATTGTTGAGTTGGAATTCCCCATTTTTGTACTAAAAAATTGTCGTTTGGCAAACAGTTTAACGTGCACTGTTATTTCAACGATGACTGTTCCTGTGAACAAGGGGATCGGCCTTGTTGCATGTTTAAAAGGCACAACAATCGGACAAGCACAATTGGATCTTGCTTCTGTTGTCCAGGAACGGATATTACGTGTCCTGCAAACACCTCCACTACCTCAGGCAACCAAGCCTGTGGATGCTATAAGCTTCTGATGATAGGAAACCTGACGCAAACCAATGCGATATCATGCCGAGATCATCACTTCGACGAATTTCCTGTGACAGCAACAGAGACTTTGCAAGAACAGCAGACATCCTTGTTTGTGGGGCAATATGGGACATACTATAGTTTAGATGCGGATTAAAAGTTACGTAAGGAATTTTTATAGGAAATCTAATTTTGACTCTTTCTGGCTCATTTGTAAATTTTGTCATTCAATAAAGAACCCGTGTTCATTAAGTTTTTCAAAGAAAAAAAAAAGACGAGTAGGTGGAACTTCCACCGTGGAAGTGAAGGATGATAGATCCAAGAAGTGAGAGAGCGGCGGATTGTAATTTTTTAATAAATTCACTTGACTGAAGCACAAAGACATGCCTTACGTTTACGTTATTCATCATTTTTAAAAGGAAACATCTCATTGCTCTACTTATGTTTTATTCGCTTCTTATTATTGTTATGCATTTCCATGTTTCACATCATTATTTTCCTGCCACTCCGTTAAATCATCCTCTGTCAATCTCAATTTTTCTCTCGTTACATTTAAGTATCCTTCCGTTAATAAGCGGCAAATGAATAAGCTGGAACGTTTGAAAAGTAGCAGCGAACGTAAGATTATTGTGATGGAAAAAAATTCACGTACACGAAAATCCCTTCTTCTTTCTTTTTCCCATCCCATCCCCTTTTCACGATCCACACTCGTCGCATCATTGCGTATAAGTCATAAGTCGAAAGAGAGTGGAAAAAGCAATTTGTCGTGAAACGAAAAAAGGCTAAAAGTTGGTGTGCAAGCTTTTGCTCCAAGTCAGTCTGGATTTTGCACGGGAACTGTATGGCAAAGTCGACGTCTAAGAAAAAAGCAAATCTAGGAGAAAGCATCTAGCTCGCTTTTACTCTCTCTTCAACTTCTCTCCTTAAGAGTTGTTCAGTTTAAGCGTGTGCACCTGCTACTGGTGGTTCAAGTAGCTCTGCTGTTGCTGATAGGGAATCATTTGATCAAGTTTTTCTCGCATCACTACTTGGTCAAAAGGGAGCTTGGACGAACAGAAAGTTTTATTTTTTTAGAAAATTTTTGGAAGAAAGTTCGACGTCCTTCAAGTTTCCCCTTTTCAGAAACTTGCAAACAACTGTACGAATCCACACTCCACTGGTGGTGGTGGTGGTGGTAAGTGGTTGCTTGAATGGTGGTTTCTTCGGATAAAAGCATTAATGATAGATGACCAAGTCCAAATATGAAGAGAATGTGAATCATCGCGTTGTAAACAGTGTCCCAGTTTTTTATTCGTCTCCCCGGGGAATTGCTTACCTCATCTCACTCGTCATGAGCATAAAATGATCATGTGAAGTGGAACTAAAGAAGCCAAACATAATAATCAGTGCCAGCAGAGAAATGTATTATTCTTTCCGCTTCCTGTTGGTCAAGTCAACCTGTATTTAGAACTATATTGGCCACTCATTATTTCGTTTATAATTGTCGACACTAATGTGAATCATCACAGGAAATCAATATTCTTTGGAAATAGCTGAAACTTACCGCTTCATTTGAGCTAATAATAGTAATAATGGCGTAATTCTAGAAGGAAATCACTGTCTCACTATCCTTAATTAAATGTCAGATTTAAGACGGAAATAGAAAGGCAGAGATAATAAGAGGCTAAAATTTGATAATAAATCATTATGTCGTCACGGTTTAATAGTTCAGTGCCAATAACGTTGTCAAACGTAAGCCCCCACACTATTCGCTATAGTGGGGTGAATCGATTCATGGGAGCTGCTCTCGCAACAACCACAACAACGACAGCAACTTCTATTTCTCACACTTTCCAAAACTTTCATGACTTTTTGAAGGAGTCTATTGTGAACGACACAATGTACTCCAGCAGTAATTATAACGATGACTTAGGAGCTAATTACATCATCACAGAGGATACGGAAGACACCTACGGGGAAAGTTATAATGGCTTTCTGACCACACCAGACATGACAAGTTCACTGCGTTCAAATACCACAGAGACTTACGTGGGCGGAGGTGATAATTATGACCTCGGCGATGCATCAAGCTTTTGGGACTACTTGGATGCAAAGAACCTCCGACACAGTTTAGGCTGGACCATTACATTGATCATAGCGTATGTCTTTATTCTCATCATCGGAATCATAGGAAACTGTATGGTTATCCTCGTTGTCATGCTAAGACCGCAAATGCGAACCGTGACAAACATGTTCATCATGAATCTGGCAGTTGCTGACTTATTCGTCATCGTGTTTTGTGTTCCAGCCACTCTCCTCGCTAATGTTTTGAGACGTAAGTTTTGTGCAGAAACACGATACACGTTTGTTCAAAATAATGTAATGGAATTTAATACGATGGAAAATACGGGCTTTGATCGCTGAAAATACTTATAATGCTATATTATTCTTTTTAGCTTGGATTTTGGGCTCATTCATGTGCAAAGGAGTGGCTTACGTCCAGGGAGTATCTGTGTGCGCCTCAGCGTATTCTTTGGCTGCAATATCCTTAGACAGGTAAATAGCACAACACAGAAAATTGAAAAGGGATTAATGAGCTCATGGGGAAAGTGCTATTTTTACTTTCATTTCCTTTTGTTTTTCCCTTTTCAGATGCAAGGCAATATATCGGCCAATGGAGCGACCTCGAGGCCTCTCGAAATCCCAAGCTCTTGTAACAATCTGTTTGATATGGATCTTAGCACTTTTAATGACCCTCCCTTGGGCAGTAGTCTTTGACGTAGTTAAGTCCGAGAAGGATGGCTTAAACTACTGCATCGAGACTTGGAGAAACGAAGAGCACGGAAAAGTATATTTTCTAGTGGCGAACTTAATTTGCTGCTACTCCCTTCCTCTGGTTCTCATCTCCCTAAGTAATATTGTTATCTGGTGTCATGTTGCAAGGCGTAAGGTCCCCCAGGACTCCGCTTCAGTCGGAACAATCAAAAGGATGCATAAAAGAACTCGTCATGGAGTTCGAAAAATGTTGGGAATTGTGACGCTAGCCTTCCTAATTTCTTGGCTTCCTCTCTATGTTCTCGTCACCCGAATGAAATTTGCACAAGAGAGTATTGGGGAATCTGAGGCAAATCTCCTCTCCATTCTAATTCCTTTCGCTCAGTGGTTGGGAAGCTGGAACAGCAGCATCAACCCTGTGCTGTATGCTTTCCTCAACTCAAAATTCCGGGAAAGCTTCCGCAGTCTCTTACCCGCTTGGATGCCATTCGCAAAACCTAAGCACGGCTTGATCAATGGGATGGCGACTAATGGGACCATCGTTGGAACCACAGGGACACCCTCATACACAACAGTGTTCACCGCAAGGAGCAGTGCCAGAAGCATGAGGAGCGCTGGGAGTAGTAATATGGGGAGTCGACGGCGTAATCGTCAAACTCAAAGGGTTATACAACAGCAGCCACCAATTCCTCAGCAACAACATCAACACCAGAGGAGTCTAATTATTAACCAGATAAAGTCAGGGAACGCTGTAGCAACTATAGCCACTAGTGCAGCGACCATAACAGATCTTTAAAAAATAATATGTCAAACTTTTTTCAAGTAATTTTCTCCTCGATAGAATTTTCCTCCATTCACATTTCACTACTTATACTCATACTAATACTCACGTCTTTCTATTATTACATTAAAATCATAAACGTTACCATAATTTTTAATGTGGACATGATGATGATATCTGTAAAAACTTTTCCCATTATTTACCCCTTTATGCATTAGTTTCATTTTAATAAAAAAAAAGTTTGTTCATCATTGAAGAGAAAGCAAATCCGAGATTAAAATATGACAAAGCTTTTATGGCTCCTATTTTCATTTCATCCGAATCTCATCCAAAAGGAAGATAATATGCCTCATGGCATTCGGCTATCGGCTTACAGGCTTTTGTTGTTATAGCGAATGACAGATGCCGAATATTTTGTAAGTGACTTTCTGAGAAGTGTTCCCACATTTCGGGACTACTAATCATTGCACATTTTGAAGATTTCAAGATTTGCATATGTGCATGTCTTACTTTGCAGCAAAAAGGATGAAGCACACGCTACTCATGGGGAAAATCCTTTAATTATGCTGTTTTTGTTTTTTCAAAACCAAATATTGCAAAATAAAAAGGGATGTGCCCACCGTACGTTTTTTAAAATACACCGCGGGTGTCAATTTGACTGATGTGGGGCCAGTTCCGGAAACTAACCAAATTGGTTTGTCTAATTGAGGTACAAGCTTTCAATGTACCAATATAACATTTATTTTATGTTGTGATGTGAATTATTGTTCTACAAAAAATTCGAAGGCAGAATATCATTAGATTTGTTAAACCCGTCATTTGCGCAAGTTGACATGCTTAGATTCTTTTCTGAATTCTTTAGATTGAAAGCTTTTCATTTGAATTTAATTTATCTTCATGTTAAACTGGTAAATTGAGGGATACATCAGACGCGAAATTTTTCCAGAAATGAATAAATAAAAACATGTTAAATAAAAAAATGTTAAATAAAAACATTCCACCAGTTAATGCCTCTCAAGTATTTAAACTCAAAAGACCTACTACAGCTATGGTTGCGTAAACTAGTTTGCTCATTCCATCTATGAAGTAATTTGCATTGCATTACGGAAGCTCTATTCAAGAAAAAGCGGTACTTGTGTAGATTTCCCATTACTTTTAAACACTCTCACTCAACTATACAAATACAATTGCATGAGCAACAGCACCAACATCGATACATGAAGAAAAGAGCAAGAAGTAAACGGACATAAATCCGTCAATGAGAAAAGGAGTCCATGCATCATAAAAGTCATCATCAGCAAACTTCATTCACCTTCATCCACTAATTTGGTACTCCAAAGAGTAAAAAAGAAGAACCCCATGAAATGAAAATACGAATTACGTATGTTCATATGAATATATATGCATATGCACGTGTAAATAAGTATATTCAAGTACCTTAAAAATTCTTTCAAAGTAAACAAATGCGAGCAATGTTGGCCCTAATGGACTTTTAGTACCTCAACTACCACTACCACCACTGGTCGTAAATTGCTATTGCTACTAATTTGACATAATAAAACAGAGGGTTTATGCATTATTAAAATGATTGCATGGCACAAGGCACAAACGTCGACCTTTCTCGACTTATTTTTGCCGTTTTCCAAGAAAATCTCATTCGTAATTTGGATTGAGAGAGAGTTTGAGGTATGTGTTGAAATTCTTTTTAAAAAATCATTATTCAAATTCAACCTTCAAACATTCTGCACTAATACATACATATATGAGTTCTACTTTGGATTTCTTTGCAGTCTATTTAAATAACGCTTGACTTGACAAAATGGCATATTTCATAATGAACATATAAAAAACGACAAAATATATTTTTGTAACCCTTGCATTGTTATTGAAGATTCGTTGTAATTAAATCGTTACTTTTCTATTTCTTTTAATTTTTCATACACTGCTTGCATTCGGAGAATAAGAATCGAACACGTACAAACTTGAAATCAAGACTTTATGAAACAGGAGTTTATCGTTACAAACTTACGTCAAACAAATGTTTTTACTCCAATTAGCAATAACTAATCAATCATTCGTACCTAATAGTTGGAAATTTCTCGGTGATAATGCTGGTATCATCATCATACCGAATACAACATTTTTTTTTCTTTGTGTATTTATTTATTTCTATTTCATGAGAAGTCTTGCCCTCTAACTTTTTTCTCCGTCAAGTAAATTACAAAGTTAACAAAAATATGATGCATGAAGGATGCTATTAATGTGTACACTAAAATGAGTAAAACCTGAACCGTGAAATTAGGTAAGTACATCAACAAACGAGAAAGAACGAGTCGTAGTGGTAAGTCAAAAGCTTTCTCTGGGAGTAAAAGTTTCAATTTCGCCAATTTTGAAGAACTCAAACTTTTTGCTACTTCTGTATGAAATGAAAATACGAAAATGCCCTGATGTCATTTTCAAAGAAAGCAAAATGTGTTCTCAAAAGTCTCAGAAATTTGCTAGGTTGAGTACTTAAACTTATGAGTTTTTTATGAAATCTAAAAGTCTCATAAACGACCTATGCTGTTCACGATTTCGTATTAGTAAAAAAAAGTAGCTTTTAGCAAGGCCTTACTACCATACCAGCATTTACTTGGGCAAAAGGATTATTCTTGGGCCTGACAATGACAAATAAAAGTTTTTGCGTTTAGAATAACAAAAGAATTGACATGTTTTGAAAGAAGGTGTTGATGAAACAACAAATCCATTTACTCGTCAAATCATGACGATTGAGTGGATGGCTTTATATCAATGGAATCTAAAATTACCTGCCTGAGCTGAGCAAAGTATATAAAGCTATCATCATCAACATCACATCACATGCAGTGCATGATTTTTGGTCGTTTATTCTACAAAAAAATCAAGTGGTATTGCATTGCATTGTTATGTTCATACCTTTGTAGGTTCATGTGATGAATAATATGGAGCTTGGCCAACAGAGAAGAAGCAAAACCTATAATAAGCCTCCCCAATGAATAATCCTTTTCAAAGAAACGTTGCAAACACGTAGGTATACTCACATGAAACGAGTCCGCCTCGGAATTCGTAAGACATAATCATATTCACAATTTTTTTTCATTGCATCTGGCTAGCTGCACTGCATTCATTTACGTATTTTTATGGAAGGAGGAGAGAAGAAATACTAGTCAAGTCGAAAAAAATTCCTGGAAATCTAACCCATTTTTAGATGCATAAAAATAAAGAAAATAAATGCCGATGATATGAACTCATGACACCACAAGAGAGCCACCACACGTAAGTACGTGAAGTGAAGCAGGATGTGTAATTGCTACCAACTTCAATTCACTTCGTATTGCCTTATGGCTCAATTTATGTTTTTCTTCGGGAGAGAGAAGAAGAAGAGGACGCAATCCAAAACCAATTTAATTTGCATACAACAGTGGAATCAAAAAAATAAAAGAGTCTCATGGGGAGCTTTAGTGTTTGAACTAAGATCATTTTCGCACGACTTTGTTCATCGCAGAAATTATTACCGTTTTTTCACGGGAAATCTCAGCAAGACTCGTAATAAAACTTATCTTGTGCTGAGCTGATCAATGTTCTGTGGCGATCACAGGTGGATCGACAGAGCAAGAGAGAATTGATCTAATCCGGATTCAGAAAAAAAATGTGATCAGTTCAACCCCTTTAAATGTGCTATAGGTTTTAATTTAAAACAATATATTATTTTTCATGATAAGCCGCCCCTGTGTCTGCGCATCCCTTTTTCCAGTGAAATCTCCGCGGCAAAGCAAAAATACAAGAAAATGGAGAGTTATGTTTAATCTATTTCATCATCCATCATCGGCCTTACGTGGTGATCATCCAATTATTTTTTTTCATGCCCATACCCACCTTCTTTCACTCATCTACTAAAATGAAAACGTAGGTAAGACTGGCTATGTGACTATGTGATGTCATGATCTAGTCCATGTAGTAGCAAATACAATCCAATTTCTTGACGCTTTTTTTGGTGCAGTGATCCGTAATGATATAAATAGAGGAAGTTTGGTCCACCGTCAATGGCACAAATTAATTAATTCCTGAAGCGAACGCTGTGAGGAAAGGGAAAAATAGTTGTCCTGTTTTTTAATCAGGATAACAACTTTCATCACATCATTCCAAGCCGAATTCCTTGACTTCTTTCCCGAGGGTGCCAGTCTGTCAGTGTTCAACTGTCTTCGAGTGGGACAAGAGGCACGACAAGTATTTGCAGGAAGGATGTCTGTTTGCAACAAAAAAGACTTGAAAAAACTTGGATAAAATATCGAACAATATCCGGATTTCCTTTTTGACCTTGCAGTGAAAGAGTATCGAGTAAAAAGGGTCAGAAATCATCGGTGAAACCACAATCTTCTTATAGCACAATGAGAATGTCGAGGTTTGCGCAGTGGGGCAACATGAGACATCGTCGTGAACTTTCATTCATCTTGGTTTTGGTAGTGGTCCAAGTTTTACTTGATGAGAAATGTGCGGTTGTGGACGCACTCCCCGTTGAGGTCGAAGGTGAGCTCAGTGAGCTTGCGGGAAACCGCGAGGGAGGGAACGGTAATGGAATGACTATGCGCTTGATGCAAGCTGCAGCCGCAGCAGCAGCGGAACAAACTGAAGAGGAGCAGAGGGCAAGAGAACCAAAGGAACTTACAATACCAAAGATCGAAGCAGTACGACTTTTACTGCACAAGTGAGTTCTAAGTATACAGTACACAATGAGATCAGATCTGGAATAATGAAAAAAAGTTGAAGGTATATTTTTTATGGGAAAATAGTTCCCCTCAAATGTTTTATATTTCTAAAAGATTCAAACAAATAGAAGATGAAGCGGAAAGGGAAGAAATGGAAGGAGAGTTGGAAAGATCAGAAGCTGAAGCGGCTGTTGCTGCCACAGGGGCCGGGACTGGAAGAACAGAGAGTGGTAGAGCGATTTGGTCGGAGGACTTTGAGCGACGGGCTGCAGGTATCATTGACAGTCAGAGAGATTGATATTAAATTCTCGCAAGCAACCAGAGATTTTGACTGACTTTCCTTCATTCTACATTTGTTCACAGAGCTATGTGGAACAAAAGCGTCCCTTGAATGTGGTAAGCGAATACTTGCCTTGATTGATGGACACGAAAAGGAGTTGAGCGTACATATGAAATGCGACCTGAGAGATGTAAGTAAGCATACTTATTGCATGCAGAACATGCCTGAATATCTATGTAGAATGATAGTTAGAATGTTAGGGGTTAGATGTGATTTTTGCCAATGTTTGAATAAATTGAATGAGGTTTCGCTACAGAAAGCTCACATTATTATAGCCCACCCACATAATATTTTTGTAAAACTACGTATCTTCCATTTCTTAGGAATTTTTGAAGTGCATTGATACTGACAAGAGAATCTGTTTGGAGATGACGAGAAGCTCCATGCTACCTGATCTCCCACCCAAAGATGTGATCAAAGTGGAGCAATCTAAACTTTGGAAAGTATTGTGGACTGCCGGAGGTTGCGTTTTGGCAAACTGATGATAAGAAATGAAGTTTGGGGCAAAATGAGACGTGACGGCACGAGAAAATAATTTATTTTTAGAAATTTTGTTCAAATTTGTTTTTTTTATTCTGAACGCTTCAATTATTTTTGTTGGTTTAAATTATATTTACATGCACAATAACCATTATGATAAAATCAAATCGAAATACATTATCAAATTACCTTAAATCGTATTACCTTAAAAACAGAAGAAATCTAATTTTGTATTTAGTATGCTGCATAACCATCGTCATAGTCGTGCATTCCGTCCATATCCTTCTCGGGTTTCATATAGCCTCCAAAATCATCCATATGGTCGTAGGGTGGATAATCTACAAGAAGTTAAAATAAAATTAAGATTATAAAATTACAATCTAGGGAAATATACATTCTAAATTCAAGAAAAACATAATTTTTAAAAACAATTTATAGTACCTTCGTCAATTGGCTCTTCTTTGACCTTGACACGATTGATGTCAAAGTCTTTATCTTTGTCTTTAGTTCTATCTTTCTCCCTGTAAAATAAATATACATATAACGGGGTCACAAGGGATGAAATAATAACAAAATTTCAGTAAATATTTAATGGCGCAATCGATCCTAAAACATCTCATGTCTTCACTTTTCTTACCGTTTATGCTCACGATCCCTGTCTTTGTCTTTTCTATCCTTTTTTCTGTCCTCTCGGGATCTACTTCTTCGAGATTTCTTCTTGTCTCGTGAACGAGATCGTTTTCTTCTCTCCACTCGCTCGCCCTCTTCTGGTTCACCTTTTTCTTTATCACGCCTATCTCGGGATCGGGAACGAGACCTTTTTCGTTTTCTATCCTTTTCTCTTTTCGCATCTCTTTCCTCCCTGTCACCCCGATCGCGATCCCTGTCTCTACTTTTTCTTCGGTCTTTTTCTTTTCTGTCACGATGACGAGACTCATCTCTTCCCCGCTCTTTGGAACGGGAACGATCTCTTCGGACGCGATCTCTGTCACGGTCTCTCCCATCTTTCTCATCTCTAAAGCGATCGCGGTCAGGCTCATCTCGCCCAGATATTTTAACGTTAACTTCTGGACCACCTTTCCTTGTTCTGCCCAGGCCACCCCCTAAACAGAAACAGAACGCCTTAAATTTTCAAACAAACGAATAAGTGCATACAAAAATTTTAATTTCGTAACATTGATTTATACCCAAGCGTCTCGGCAGCCATCCTTTAACAGTCCTTCCTCTCTCTACGTCCACAACGACACGTCTCCCATCAATTTTCTTGCCGTCGGCGTGCTTATAGGCAGCTATAATTTAGAATTGACATTTATTTAGACGACAACGCCTAGTTAATTGCTCACGATTCTTAAACAAACTAATCCATTCTGAGAGATGCCTTTTGGTGCTAATGACTGAGCTAAATGTTAAGTACTCAAATGAAGCTACCTCAACGTTCCGATAACTTGTCCGTTCATTATTTTAATTAATTTTTTGGCAACTGCGATTATAAGAAATGACTTCCTACGCATCACTTAAATGCACATGTAAAAGATCAGTATGGAAAGTTTTGTCAATGCGAATTTCAAATCTTCCATTTGGCTTTGGAAAAGTCCTCAACTTAAGCTAAAGTAATGAGTCTCACTGAAGTAACTGGCTCGACTACTTCTTATAAAAACCTCATCGTTCGCTAAGCCTAAAGCCCTGATAAATTAAAAAGAAAACGCTTGCAATTTTAGCAACAACATTCCAATTTGTTAGTTATATTTTTCAATCCGACAAAAAATCTAAAGAATGTAGCCAAAATGCAAGTGTTTTTGTTTTTCGTATGAAAGGGAAATGCCAAATGCAACCTAACCAATGCAAGGATGATTTATGTTGTTTGTTCGGGTGGTACTTACGCATCACCTAAGCAAGCTTTTCCCCGAAGCCAAGTCACTCTCCATCATCATCAACGTAAAAATTAGTGAGTGAAGGTGAGCTCTCTGAATCTCTGCATTCTTTTTTTCATTTTCACTAACAAATTCAACATCCGTTCCGTTTCTCTAATTTGTTGAAAGTCCCCATAAAATATGACTTACCAACACCAATCAATCAACTTACCCCAGGGGCATAATTCGTGACATTAAAACTTACCCGTGGTATTTGAAAACAGAAACAGGTTTATCAATAAGAATAGAAATACGAATGAAATCAACAAATTTTAGTTTTAAACAACAATTAGGAAAATAAAAACCCGATTATCAATCACTTAAAGGCTTTTGGGTACTTACCCATTACCTGTTTCGGGGCACTTTTTGTACGTAGTACTTACGTGCAACAAATGTTTTACGTTACGGACACGGAATACAAGTAAAAACTTACGGTCTGATTGGATTTGTTCATTCGTCGAGATGATTTTGAAATTCATATACTGATGTTTGGGGCATTGAGACTTTGAAAAATATTTGAAGTGAAAAAATATTTGAAAGACGGTCTAAACCTGTCACATCTTTCTTACCCTCCCCATTTTACCTGCTTTTCGGCAAATTAAGTCATCATCCAGGAATGCAGGGTTATCCCCGATTCATTCATGATGTTTCAAAAATAATAACTTTTTTTATAACATATAAAGCGTATAAAAGTACCTATGTTTTACCCTGACTTACCACCATTTTGTCTTACCAACCTTACCATGAGTTTCATTTCGACTCATTTGAAGATGTTCAATATGATGATGCTCACTTGTCGTATTTACACTAATGCATTAGGTTGCTTGTCCAGCGCGAACGCTAAAGGACTTAAGGGTAGAGAGTAAATAGAGGATAGCGGAAATTCTTGATTAATGGAAATCAAAGAATATCTAATTCGATTGAAATAAATAAATCGAAAATACAAGTATGGATGTAGTAGTAAATTTAAAGAAACAAGTGGAAATGGAAAATATTGGTTGGACTGAATATGATCTTCAATTGTATACGCAGTACACAGTGAAAAACTTTGAATCCTTTGAATGAACTAGGTAAAATAGCTTCATTGAATTGCTTAAAAAGAAATGAGTTGAAATAGAGTTCTTTGTTTGGAGGAAAGTATATGGGTTTGCGAACTTCAGATCAAGTCCGTGTTGTTGTGCACAACTGGGCGGAGTCGGAGAAGGTGTTCTCTAAGAACTTACGAATTCATTTACTTACAATGCATGTCCCGCTCATGTTCATACTCCACGAAAGCGTACCCCCTCGGTTTCCCTGTCTTTTTGTTGTACACCATTACAATCTGAAAATAAAGTAAAGAATTATTTATCCCCTAAATAATTGTTGTCTAACTTAAAATTTATGATGATTCATTCATATACCTTTTTTATAGCCCCGTAACTTTCCATTTCCCTTCGTAATTTGGATTCCGATGTGTCGTAATTCTGAAATCATGCAGAACATTGTTTGATTTAAAAAATGATTGCATAGTAAAAGTAAAACGTTACAGATTACATAGTTAAGAATAGTAAATAAATGTTGGGGATACATAAATGTAATTGACTTACAATTCTTCCAACGAAGAGGGTTTTATATGGGTCTGTCGTGGATGCATTCTCTTGAGGATTCCCTACGAACATAATAATAAAAAGATTTAATGAAATCGATAGTCAAATGTCTTGAAATGTCAATGTTTAATTATTATTGTCTTACACATGGCTATTTCCTGTTCTAGTTTATAGGCAACTTGTTCTGCCTTTTCTCTACGCTTTCTCTCCATACGTTCTTCTCTCGTCTCCACCTTAGGTTTTGGGGGCGTTTCCGAAGGATCCTAAATGACAACAGGGAGAATTAATTAAAAATTATGCCAATATGAACCCAAATAATACATAAATAGATAATTTTTCTTACCTCAAATAAATGAATATACTGGCCAACGCCAGTGAACACCCTCTGGTTCTTTTCATGACTAAGTTTAGATACAGGAGGAATATAAGGAATGGGGTCACGCGCTGCGAACAGCGCTAGTAAATTTGGAGGTAGAAACTGCGTCATTTTGTAAAATTTTAACTACCAATGTCTAACTAAAACCTACTACCTTCCACCACTACTGGCCTAAACAATATATATCCATTAATTAAAAAACAACAACTATCCCTATCCCTAAACACCTTCCCTATAATATAACAACTAAACCTAAACCGCTAGATAACTATTTTGAAAGCCTAAAATATTTCAACAATTCAATATTTAATCTTTTTTTCAAAATTAAAACACAATTACACTAGACAGACCTAATCCTTCAGAATATCTTATTGGAGTAGATTATAGAAGAAATCTTCAACATGCAAGGTTTCTGGCTTATATGTAATTAAATTATTTAATTAAAACAATATTTCCCTATTTGTTTACTTATCGGGCTTGAACAACATTATTTACTAATAATAATAAACTCTGTCTTCCGAAAAAGAAGCTATCAAAACATAAAATTCAAAAAAGCGCGCTAGGCAGAGAGCATCTGAGAGTTTCAATGGTAAATATGGAAGTATCGTGAATTGTGCATTGAACAAAGTAGTGGTAGATGTCCTCAGAGTTCGTAAAATGAATGAGCGTCTTCATGATCATTCAAATCGAATGATCGTGGATGCAAAGACGCAATTTTATTGTATCCCAACATTCCAAACAAAGATTTAATTATGGCATTAAACAATGGAACATTAAATTAAAATGCGAACATTGCCGTGTATTGAGCTTGAACTAGATAAATGTATTATATTATTCAGGCTTTTGAAATTGACTAAAGAATCACAAAAATACTCTCGCACTCGTACAAGTTTTAACAATATGTAATGTTAATGAATTTATATATGGCATAATTTTCGACAGAAATTTTGAAATATTTAATCAATTTTGACATTGAAACTGGATCCACATGAGCAACCATGTTCAGCTTGAGGATTGTTGATGATTCTGAATGCAGACCTAATCAGTTCCGTTTCGTAGTCTACGGTGGAGCCCTTCAGTATATTTAGACTTGTCTTATCAATGACTAATGTCGTCTTGTCCGTTTCGCTCCCAGAAATGATGACGTCCTCCTCTTCATATTTTGAATCAATTTCAAACTTATACTGGAAGCCGGAACAACCCCCTCCTTCAACACTGATTCTTAGGAAAGTTCCTTCGTCCAAAATTTCCTTCAATCTTTTCTTGCATTTTTCTGTGATTAGCAAGGTATCGGATGAAGCAGGTAAACGTTGACTTGAAGATGAGGCGGAATATTCCATGGGATGATGCTGGGAAATGTAGTTCACTTGATTTGTCATGAGGTTCTTGCTGACAATTGTTGGTGGAATCAACTGTGGTGTTGAAGGCGAAGAGCAAAATGAAGTTGTGCGAAGGATAGCGCGTCGCCCAACGAGGCTCCTTAGGAATGACATGTCGAATATTGTTCGAAAATTTTCTTAAAAATCGATGATGAGTTAGAGACCGAAAGTAGATGATGCGTGAATGAATCCTCCTCCGGCTTTCAATTATCTCATCTCCACACCAACACTGCACTGGATTGATTATCCTCCAAGAGCCCGGGCGTATTTCTGGGCCATGTGTAGGTCACGAAGGTCTCATAAGCCTTAGTTTCTGAAGAGAGCATAAAAACATCAAATCAATGAATCATAAATGTACAGTAAGTACTTCATTCATATGAGTGGAATCAACTGTGGTGTTGAAGGCGAAGAGCAAAATGAAGTTGTGCGAAGGATAGCGCGTCGCCCAACGAGGCTCCTTAGGAATGACATGTCGAATATTGTTCGAAAATTTTCTTATAAATCGATGATGAGTTAGAGACCGAAAGTAGATGATGTGTGAATGAATCCTCCACCGGCTTTCAATTATCTCATCTCCACACCAACACTAGACTGATTATCCTCCAAGAGCCCGGGTATAATTCTGGGCCACGTGTAGGTCACGAAGGTCTCATAAGCCTTAGTTTCTGAAGAGAGCATAAAAACATCAAATCAATGAATCATAAATGTACAGTAAGTACTTCATTCATATAAAGCCCCAAGTCGAAGTTAATATAGGTAGTCAAACATGCATCAACGAAATATAAGAGAAAGCTATTATGTAAGATGGGTTACTACTTGCAGATTCCAATATTATTACGATGGAATGCTTGTAAATATGCAATCGCCATTAAAAGTTTAACTTATTTGTCCTAGTTTCTACACTTTCTTAATAGTCTTTTGTTTTCGTTACTTCATTGTTCGGTTCATTTACATTTTGCTTACACTATTCAAATATGACATTTTAAATATTATTATTCTGAGAAAATGAAACATGAGGACGAACTTCTAACATTGCCACCTGCATAATATATCGGGTTTCAACAGCCGAGCAGTGGCATTAAAACATGACCCCAAGTTAAATAACGTAATGTAACGCCTTTTAAATATATGGAGACATAGAGCATAAGTACGATGCATAATTATAAATGTGGAATAGTCGAGAACGAAAGAGTTTCGCTCTTAAAAATATTCAAATTAAAATTAGAATATTTTCGTATATGTGAAGGAAGGTCCAACTGAAGCTGTATCTTGACCAGTCGCAATTTGAACGAAACGTGGGACCTTTAAATAAGTCTCATTTTTGCTAAAGTGGAATCATTCGATTATATTTTGGAAAACATGAACATTAATGGACCAAGGCCATCTGCGCCAATTATCCGGCGACCTCCGCGGTCGAGGGCAAGGGCACCTGCTCCTGGACCTAGGAATCCTGCTACACAGGTTTCTCTTGGACCAAGGTTCCCGACTCCTGAAACTTATAGAGAACCCAGACAGTGGTCTTCATCGCCGCGCTCAACTTATTATGATTCATTTTGTAGCAGACATGAGCCATATTTCCCCCGAGGAGCTTTCTCTTACACTCAAAAACCGCCGTCCTGGTGTTTGCGTTGTGCTGAATTACGCCCCGCTCGACCTGCATTTGCCATTCAAGATGACTTGCAGCACCCCGATGAAGCCAATTCAGGAGCAGAAGTGATCACCTATCAANCCTGCTCCTGGACCTAGGAATCCTGCTACACAGGTTTCTCTTGGACCAAGGTTCCCGACTCCTGAAACTTATAGAGAACCCAGACAGTGGTCTTCATCGCCGCGCTCAACTTATTATGATTCATTTTGTAGCAGACATGAGCCATATTTCCCCCGAGGAGCTTTCTCTTACACTCAAAAACCGCCGTCCTGGTGTTTGCGTTGTGCTGAATTACGCCCCGCTCGACCTGCATTTGCCATTCAAGATGACTTGCAGCACCCCGATGAAGCCAATTCAGGAGCAGAAGTGATCACCTATCAAAGTATCTGTGGCTTGCCGGATGGATTTTCCAGAAAATCATCCTCGTCAAAAGTCGAGAAGGAGACGCGAGTGCTAATCAAGCCGATTCCATTGGTAATGCAGAGTACTGGTTATATACATGCTTTAATGTGATTCATGACTATTTTCATCAAGCTAAACTAATCAAATATGTTGTCTTTTAAAAGAAAAAGACCAGCGACGGGACCACTGTGGAAGTATACGACTACACGCTTCCTAAATCGTTGGATGAAGGAGACCTTCAGGATCAAGAAGTCACGAGGATCCTATCAAAGGAAGTTTCGCCTTCCGCTTGTGTACCTACAACGATGAACGTGTACTTCCAAAGTCTATGGATGATGCAAGAGAAAAAAGAGAACCCGGAAACCATTTTACAGGACGAGTGTTATTTGGACCTGCCCCGTAGATCTTTACGGCTTTCTTTGAACGAAGAAAATAAGTGAAGTTAGCTATAATTTTATGAATACCGAATAGTACACCTTATTAGAATAGAAATTGAATTTTAATGACTCCATGTGAAATCGTAATAAAAATTGTTGACGATTAAAGCTGAACTAAATCTGTTCATTCTATTGAAGAGAAGTGTATCCATTTACGTTGAGAAACTACCCTCAACTTCTGTCTGTGAAACCTTCGCATCATCCACTAAGACCAACTCATTTTCTCACTTCATCCCCATTCCTTTTTCATCATTCCACATTGCACATCTCTCAGTATTCTCCAGAGATAGTGAGAATAAAGAATAGAAAATACAGAGCGTTCGGTTCTCTTTGTCTCCTCACTAGAACATCTCCAACCACTCCAGAGATACGATGCAGCAAATAAGAAATTTCACCAAACCAAGAGCCAAACATAAGTAGCACCCTTCATTCTTTCTCTCTGAAAGAGTAAAAAAGCCTTCACTCTCACACCTTCCTCGCTTCTATCTGACCTGTAATTCGAATATGGGGAGTAAGGGGAGGGGGTGAGAGGAAGATTTTATTTATAAGGGTGGTGAAAAGAAAACGTGTTGGCAATATGATTTTTCCTGCATTTTATGGATTTCCAAAGATTTTGGTTGTTGTAGAAGAAGCAAGCAAGCACGAGCAAAGCTAGTAACAATTAAACGTTGGTTTTGTTGGACTAACAATACAGCGTGCATTCACGAGCCCGCTTGATTGTCACTGTCGTCTTTGTCATGTGTGAAGACTATGCAATACCGAGCTTCTCTCCTATTTTTTCTCGTTTTTCTATTTCGTTCTTTTGGTCTCCAAACGTTCATTCCATTCAACTGTCCAACTACCAAGAAGGTACTATAAAAAATAAAATACATGGAATGGGGAAACTTGAAGTTTTCCGTTTGCATTTTTTGTTTCCATCTCCAACTTCAGCCTACGAGCATTGTTCAAGAAAGACACACGAACGACACGAGGAAGCTATAACGCCGAAATGGAGGAAAGCACATAGAAAGCCAGAATGAATTGCATTGAAATGCATTACGTGGAGTTGGAAATAAAACGCGGAGCCTCAAAATGTTCTTTCTGGTTTGGATTGGATGTAGGTTCCAGAAAAAAGTTCCAAGTAGAATGAGAATGAAGAGAGGCAAGCACTTTCTTTTCGTCTGCTTTTTGGAGAATTTTCAAAGGAAATTCCAAATGTTCTATAGAATGCTGCCAGATCAAACCAAAAAGAGAGTCCGCTTTTGCCCTGGTCCTCCTCCTCTTCTATAGTTATGGTGACGATGGTGTGGCATGACGTGAGCTTCCAGAATAAAATGGATTTTTTTTAAGATGTAGGTTCACAGCTCTCCTCAAATGCTATACATGCCACGGGATTTCTGGAAGCGCTAACATCATTGCATAGAAGAAAGTTTAGAAAAAGGACTCATTTCGGTGGTAAAATACACGATGTCTTGCTTAGTAACGTTACGTTTCGAATAATGTTGTGAAAGATAAGCTCATGTTGCTTTTTTGCAAATACATCGGAACAAGACGCGAACGCCTAGTGTCATTATTGAATGCAGACTACTTATGACGAGGCGGACAACATAAAGAACGTTTTGAACTAAAACCTGCCAGCTCCTTCAGCAGAGCCATGAAAAGTGATTTATTTAATGAATATTCAGGGGAAAATAATGATTACGATTATATAAATACTCCCCACCTTTCAATTCTTGGGGGTTGTTCGGTTCGCTTTAAATAATACTCCTTGTTTACTTATGCAATTAAGATCAAGTGTATTTGGGCTTCTTTGAACTTCTGAGTCCTCAGTCTATGGTTCCGGGTGTAACATTTCATGCAAAAATTAAAATACCAATCCTTGAATGAGCTATGGTCTAATATGTACTTGGATTTCATTCTCAGGAACATAAACATATATTCATTGGTATTTGGTACTCAGGACTAGGACTACATTGATAACAACTGCGGTATTCCTCTGCCATTGTCATGGTATGGTAATTCATAGCCGATTTTCTTCATAAGTTTCCCACGAAAAGACAGATTAAGCATTTAAAAAAATAATTGTCAAGCAAACCAAATCCATAGAATTAAATGAGAGTCAACAGCAGAGTACTCTGCTGTTGACTCTCATTTAATTCTATGGGGTTGAAGCAAACTAGACAGTCAAGAGGAAGTCTAGTCATTTTCTAATTCATCATCAATTTGTAGCAACTTGGGAAGTGTAATTGTAACGAATTAAAAAAAAGTTTGAACGGCTACTGACTCGTGACCGATTCTGAACTACTGCTATCAACATGTCGATTCTGTTTTGGTTTAATAGGAATTTTAACCGGCTTCATACCTACATAACTAAGGTGAAAGACAATTAGTCATGGCCAGATTACCCATATGTACGGAAGTACACTCCGTTTACAGGACAAGGACGATGACGAGAGAGAAATAACGATAAGACCAAAAGTAGTAATCAAAACAAAATTAAATAATTTGCAGTCATTTCTAGTAATATTTTCTCAGATAATTGATATTCGGCTGTTTAAAAGGTTTAGAAATTTCAAACACGAGACGCTCGAATTGTGTTTGCTTAATTTATTAAAAAAAACAATATTAAATATAAATTAAATGAAATGGTAAAGCGGAATTAGGGCACGTTGATGAAATCAATGATTTCTCATGCATAGAAGTTTTAATTGTGAAGCAAAGACAACATAATGTTATAAATATTTATGTTAATGTTGATTTCACACAATGTCGGCCGATTTACATGTCCAACATAATGTACCTTAAAATCTCCGACAAAACATTCAAAATCTGATAGGATGTTTTAAGCAAAGCAACAAATTTCTAAAACATCTCTTCGAAAAACAATTGGACAGTCTATGGCCTAATTTGTCTGTCAAAATAAATACGGGACATTCTCCAAAAAGACAAACATGGTGTGGACCTTTTTTTTAACATTTCGAATAATTACGCCCCTCACGTGATAACATATAAACATTTCCAAGCAATATTCACCAAGAAAAAAAATGTTCTGAGCAAGAACTGATAGTATTTTATCGAATACTAGCATAATTGTTTCCATCAAAATCAAAAGTAGTCGAGATTATTAACATCGACAAGCGTCATCTTCAGTCACGTCTACTCCAAAAACCCAAACCAAACCGCTTTCGTACGCGACCACAGTCTATTGCAGAAGAAACAGTGCCATACTAAAGCATTCGATAAGCGAACGCTTGATCCATAATTTACTGAACCTACGATCGTTCAGTACAATTAAGCAGTGACATCAACGCCTTCATGGCAACCTTTTCAGTTGAAGATGATATGCTATGATGCAGTTGCAGTTGAAGTCTTGCTGCCGTTACATTGTCAATGTAATGGAAAAGGCAACCTTATTCGCTCCATCTAAAGGGAACCTATGCAAATATAATTGTGCTTCCAATCCACACAATAACAAAATACACGATTCGTTTCATTCGTGACTTCGTATGTTGTATTATTATCGCCAGTCGCCAGTACATAGCTTAAGTACAACGTATGTTGTTGCAACTTTATCCACCGCCAAAAAAGTAAAACTATTCGGTACAAGGCCATGCCATTCGTGTTTCTCTAAATATTGGTAAAACTTTAGCTCAGCAAAATTATAAGGCATAAATAGGAATGGAATTGGCACTCCTAAACTCATAGTCATAACATGACCAAAATATTCCTCCTAATATTTTTCATGTTTAAATGAAACGTAGGAGTAATTCTCAATCTTCATTTACTAAACCTATCACTACTGTTGTTATTATGTCATTTGTCATTTGACGGAACTGTTAGCCTTAAAAACGTATAAACAAAATTTGAGACAATTGTATATAAATTTGTGACATTATTATATGCATCATCTATCGAAATTTTTCTGAAGTTTTCAATGTTTTCAAAAGCCAAATGTAGAAAATTTCAATAATATTAGATCCAAAAAAGTTCCGTCTTTTTACATACTTTTTACAGCAATTTCTATACAGAGCTCGAACTCCTAACGTGGCGCCGGTGCTATTTTGCAGCCTGACTTGCCATGGAAGACGTCAGCAACTTATTACAAACTTTAAAATATCTGCAAGCCACCAACAATCCCAAATTTTTTGAATAGGTGCACATAAATTTTCAACATCTTTTTGAAACCAGAGGAAGGTATACTTAATGCTTACTCTCCCAACCTAACTAAAAATATGTATCATAATCATCATTTCTTTCGTTTCCCCAATCGAATGTAATATCCAATACCTATCTACCTAGCACATCATCATCATCATCATCCTAAAGAAAAAAAAATAAAGAATTGAGTGGATTCTGTGAACTGAACTAAAGTCATTTTCAAATTACATACTTTAAAGAAATACAAAACCAGCGACAGCAATAGCAACAGTTTTTCAGCCAAGTCCAAGCCAGGCCACATAACACAACAGAAAAGAATAGCATAGCAAAAGATTTTCATTTTCTTCATGATGGCTTAGAAGAAAAAAAAATATTCTGTTTGTTATGTTATGTTGCCTCTACTTTACGACTAGAATTAGATGAGCTGAGAGGAGAGAATGTAAAGGAAAAAGTTGTTCTCTCTCTATTCTCCAACTCCAACTCTTCTTAAAAACATCCAATGTAAAGGCAAGAGAAGCAAGCAAACAAACGACGCAATATAAGAAAAAAAACCTTTTTACTTCTTTTTTCCATTATGTTTATTACATAGGATTTTGGGAAGGCAAAAAGAACAACATGAAATGAAGGTATATATATTTATACACACACATATATTTCTTTCGTGCTAGGAATCAGGCAAGTCAGAGTCAGATATAGGAAAGGAAAGAAGGCAGATCGAAAAAATATATTAAAAAACATTTTTCTACACTTACGTAGGAGGATGGATATGGATAGATCCAAAGACCAACAACGTTGCACCCGTCTTGATATCCAATATATACAATAAGTATGTTCAAGTTTTATATATTTTATCTTCGTGTTATTCTCAAACTCCCCTGAACTGAAGGCTACCCAGTAAGTGGCGACCAACAACGCAACGTGAAGTGAAGCACACAGAGGAAAAACCAAAGTCGATGCGTTGTAACGTAACGTATTGTTATGTACGTAGTAAGTCTAACGAAGGATATTGCTGTTGGTTGGATTGGAGCAATGCAGAATGCAAGATAGGATGGAAGGGGAAAAAATTATGAGAGAGAAGAAAATAGAAGAGCTTTTTTATTTGTTAAAAAAGGAAAATAGAGAGAAGTGAGTAGAAAACTCGAGCTCTCTATTGCATTGCAAGTATTCAACTGAAGAGCTCAAGTTTTGGGAATGAGTAGTGTAATGTAGATTGGAATTGGCGACATGACGCAGTACTACTGGGAAGTTAAATCAGCAGAGGAATATTATAGATACGGTCTGAGTAATACGGTACCACACTTAGCTTGTCCGTCGCTCGTATAACGGCAGTGTTGTAATTCGGAGGAGTTTACCAGCCATGGCACCAGAATTCGATTCAAAGCTTCATGTGAAATGAGACCGGTTCGTATAAAAGAGTCCGATGAGTTTTTAATTTTAAGGATGGGCTTTAATATAGAAATTAAAAATTAATATAGAATCTTTCGATATTTTGAAAATTAAGTCTGGAATCGCCGATTTGTTGCCTCAATATGCTGTACGGAGTTTAAAAAAGGCCATCTTGGTCCTTAGGGATCCCGACTCCTTTCTCTGCGATGATTTGAATATAATTCCATCCTACACTTAAGGTAGATTTAATGCATTGTTATAAAGGAGAACCAGTACTGACAATGCAACTTGGTCTTTTCCGCCGCAATTTTTTCAAATTCTGTTTTCACAGGAAGAAAGAGCATGTCAGAAAACATATAAATCCGTTGAAAAATTTTAGCACTTCTCCATAATTTTCGAATTATTGGAGAAAGTTTCCCCCATTTAATCTAATGTTAAGCTAACCTAATGTAAATCAGGGATGGGCACTATGGTGGGGTACTTTCGAAAAACTTTCAAAACATACCAAAAAACATCATTTTTTGGATGAAGTTGAATTTGTAATTACTATAACGAGACATTTCTTTATTTTCATTAAAAAAGAACCATAAAATCAAGTTATTTTTAAGGATATAATTGAAGATTACCAATGGGGTTGCCCCATCTCTGATATAAAAAATTTGAATCGAAGCAAATTTCTCGGTTCAGAACGAGAAGTGCTAAAAATTTTCAACGGATTTATATGTTTTTTGACATGCTCTATCATCCTGTGAAAACAGAATTTAAAAAAATTGCGGCGGAAAAGACCAAGTTGCATTGTGAATGCCGTTTTAATGATGGAAGTCATTTCAGCCAGTACTAACAAAAATTTTATATTCGTGATATGGCAGCTCAATGCAAAATTAAAATTTACATTGATGAATGTACCAAATTAATCTAAACACTAGAATTATTATTAAAAGACTTCGTATGTGTTCAAATAAAATCTAAAATTTTTGAATATTTTAATGAATATTATTTTTTCTTTTCAAGTTTAATCGGAAGCTTATTCCTAAAAATGAATTTTAGAAGCATTTGGTTTTCTTATGTACAAATTAAATTGATAAATTGCAATATCACATTTTCAAGAAATTTTCTGATCACTAGCAATAAGTATTCCCAAATTTACGTGGAACAACGATGGTAGTCAATGAAATATGCTCTCCAGCCTAACTTTGTAAGCTGATTAAGAATTTGAATCCATGAAGTCAGCGAATCGTGGGTCAGAATCAGGTTTCAAATTCTGAACCTCATGTTTTACCAGTAAAACGATTATTTCGTCATTTTAAGCTTACTGAATATTGACGGCTAATAACAGACATCAAAATTGATAAGCACATAAATCGATTTGAATTCAACATGTTAAAATGCTCTATAATCGATAATTTCGTAGATTTATCTCTGCATCTCTAATGGCTTTATTTTATTTATCACTTAATAGGTAGCGCAATACACAACGGTTGGGAAAAATACGGATTTTTTTTATTCCATCCAATTCAGCATGTCAAAAACGAGACCAGCTAGCCATATTTGAGATTAAAGCTTTAAAATACATTCAAAATTGCATTATTTACATTTTGACGTACCCACATTTTTCATTTTAATGACAGTTACGACAACATCTCATTCCCGTTTTTTTTAATCACTCCTTTCCTGCCCCTGTGGAGGCAAAAAGTATATAAGTAGTTTCTGCCTGCTGAACTTCTCAAAACAGAAAAAATTAAACTCTGACCTGAAATACATTTTATCATTAAAGAATGGACATTTTACTATCGATGGAGATGGAGCATCCCTGGGTGTTCGTTGGGGATTCGTCTGCTCAGTTTTGCAAAATATGTAGCATGGGTTGACATGAATGTGTACCAAGTAAATATATTTAACAGTCGGTTTTGATCGTTAAGATTGAAAATTATTTTTAAAAACAATTTTTCTTATGGAGATTAATATGGGAAAATGAAAGTAAGCAAAGGGCTCGTTTTAAAAAAACAGGGCATATTGAAGCTCAAGGAAAAAAGTTTAACTACAGCATGGAAAAATATACACAAGAATACAGAATTTAGTTCAAAACTATGAGGAGTATGCAGGAGTATGCAGGAAATGATTGATGAAAGGCTTGTAACACATTTTTTTTAAACTTAAACTCAATAAGATAGTTATTAAAATTTATGTTTAAAAAATTAATTTTAATTAGTAACGGACAAAACTGAGCGTTGTGTCAATTTATTTTACACACAAATATTTTGACCGATGCTGCATATTTTGCAAAAAAAAAAAAAAAAATAGATGAGTCCCTGATAAACAGCTCCAAATGTTTCATCGTGTGTAACACTGATTGTCTTCACAGGAAGTTTTCCAGAATTCAGAATACAATGATTATTATGATCATTATGTTGAAAATGACTTATGAGGTAAGTAAGTGATCCCAAAAATATCTAATTTTGCACAGGTATAAATTTGCATATATTTTAAATTAGAAAAGGACAAATGTTTCCGATGATGCTGGTTAACCCTTTCTTGGTCTGAGAATAAAATGTAGTTAAGTATGATTTTCTCATTGGCAATAAAATTTTTCATAATCCCTTCAATCCTCTAGATAATAAAAAGGAAAAGTTAAATTTTTTGACATTTTGATATTCTGAATATGAATAATAAAGAAAATTTCAGACTAGGAGGCACAAATATTTCTTGAGTTTGTGTAATTCCAAATCGGGAGAAATTGGCTTGGATTCCAAATTGGCTAATATGTTGGTTTGATTGGAATGTGAAAATTCATTATTTTTAGGTAACTCTTGAGTCACTGTCAAGCAGAGACTTCGAGCAGATTTTGTTTCCTGTACTGCTGCAACCATATAATCTTAGGTATTTTTCAAGTCAAGATAAAGCAAGCCTCCTTTGAATAAAGATGCATTTTAAAACTGCGTCGCGATTTCGCATTCTATTTCCCAACAGTGGTATACACCTAATACGCCCATTTTCTATTTTCGCGCTTTATTTGCTTCACGAAAGACGTTATATTGTAGGTGCTTATTCCTCCCAAGTAACACGCCGATTTCGAATAAGAAAATTGCTTTACATAAGCATGTATTCTCGACAGTGTACGTGACGGTGACACCACACGAGTACTACCACCGCTACCACCTGACGCTTCGCAAATAAAATAGTTTCCCTTCAACTTTTTTTGCAGTGATGATGATGATTGTCACTATGACGCTGCATAAATGCGAGTCTATCACGACGCTTAAACAAAGAAAAAGAGGTTGCTAGTGTCTGCGTCTAAACTGACTTGGGCTCACTCTTGATTCTTGATGTTCATGCACGCGTCCTGTTTGAATTATAATTAACAATGAAAAACTCATTTTAAATATCAATTTGACAACTAAGCTTCTTTAATTTTTATTATTTTTTTCTCCAAAAAAGAAAAAGGATTTTTTTACTCCATCGAGATTTCTTTTCCTTGCTCCTACTCCACCTCCGAGCGACCGCTTCGTGTGTCCTCCGGACAGCATCGACCTTTTTTTCCTTATGCACAATTTTTTTTCCAAAGCAGCGTCATTTCTTGCTATCTATTTAAGAAAAAAACTTTCCTTTCTGTTTCTTGTTATAAAAGTACATCAAACTACTAGCGACTCCAGACATGTAAACGGAGGGCACTGGAACCCAAAAAGCAGACGCCAACACCAACATCCATTCTATACCGTTGGAACCAGACAAAGGAACAGAAGTATCCACCTATGTAGCAAAATAAAAGCTTTTTGCCCATTCTCATCATCCACTACCATCCCGTAGTAATATCCCATCCAATCTATTTCTCCAACCTACTCCGTACCAAATAATTTTTGCTTGTGCGCTCGTTTTTTTTTGCGTTGTTTGTTCCCTTTTCCGTGAAAACGAATCCCTGAAAAAAGCTAGATAAAAAATATTGATTCCTTTTCCTACTATTTCTTCCATTGCGCGTATATATTTTTCAGAGACTCGTTTGCTCCGGTGTTGGTACTGTTTTGTCTTCAAGTAGCGCTCTCGAACCTGCCTCTAACAGTTTGATCGAAAAAGGACCAGTAGCACATTTTGGCAACACTGACGCTACTGTGATTTGAGTTTCTATTACTTATTCGCACCAAGCAATTTTCTAAATGTAAACCGGAGTGTATCTCATGCATTTATTTATGTCACTGAAATTAGAGAAGAATCTATCAAACAATGAGCAAAATGGAGGAGATAAGCTCGACGAAACAAAAAATATCTTCATATTTTTTTGCATTTTCTTTTTTCATCAACACCATCCCATCGTATCATATCATTTTTTATCATCACCTCCGCCCCCCACCAAAGAAGAAACAATAACAAAAGCGTCACCTGAAAGACCCAAGAAGTAATACCCTTTTGGGAGTGGAGTGTATCGGCATCCTGATTCACTGATCTTCATCAAGATTTCGTTTGACAGCTTCTTCCTTCTATTTCGTACTTCTTAGAAATCATAATTTTCCTTAATTTTACTCTCCTAACTACTAACTATCTCATAGAATGAAATCTTGCATTGCCCCATTTTCATTTCAACCCTAATCCAAAGATTGTGTAGAACTGAAATTCTGACATTTTCCTCCACCGTTCTTCCTCATCCAACGTTTCCATGAAGCACATGTTTCCTCTTGAGCTTGGACTCGCGCCCTTTATTTAACTACGGCAGCAGTGGTGATTAAACTCTATCCTTTTTCCTCCAGATTTTCATCTTGGAATGAGCTCAGCACTCAAGAATCCGCTCCTATTTCATTCTTCGTTTTTATAATAACGAGGAAAAAACTTCAATTCTCAAAATAAGAGTACATATGTAGAAGTAGCAGTGGCGAATGCTTGCTTGGTTCGTTCGTTCGGTAGAACGAACTAGCAAAAGCAAAGCAACCACCGCCACAAAAAAAAACAAGATTATTATTACCTTCTACTCTTCTTTAGATCACACAAGCATTTTACATTTTCCCATTCCCTTCCCATCAGCAAAAAGACGAAAGAGAATAGAAACGCTACAGCTTCAACTTTACTTTTTTGACATGACATTAAAACGAAAGCAGCAGAAACAAGAAGAGAAGAACATGAAACGAGCTTCTGCTTCCTCCTCTCATTCACATTCCCTCCCGTTGCATTATGAGAAGCTTCTCTTTTGCTCCATCCAATCCAACTCATTTTCTTCTGCTGAGCAGCATTAAAAAGGAAAAATAATAATGGAATGAAGTAAACTAGAACTACTTCCCTTTTTGCATCGACTCGCTCTCATGGCTCAGCTTTGTGAGTTCGTTGTCGTGCGCTTTAAAAGAAGGAAAATGCGGAGAGAAAATTTTCAACCAAAAAGAAAAGAATAAAGAACCTTCACATCTCAGTCACCATTATTACTTTACCAGCGAGAGCTAGCTGAGCTGAACTGATGTTGAGTTTTCGAAAAGCAAAGCGAACAAGCATTTTCATACATGAAGCCTAGAGGAACGAACAAGAAAAAAATCAAACGAAAACCAAACCAGCACATGAGAACGTTGCATGAGAGCTCAACAAAAATATTTTATCGAACAACGTTGCTTCTGTTATGTTGTGTAGTTAGTTGGGTTGCATGCCATGTCATATAAAAACCCTATCCATTTTCAACACACCAGCTTCCCTACTTACTTCTCCTTACATTTTTGGGGGATTTTGTATTTTTCTATTTGGGCATTGCATGCTTCAGAGTTTTCGGTCAACATCGCCACCGTCGTCCTCTCTGAAACTGGCTTCGTGTTTAGTATGGAGAAAACCTTGTACAATTTTCCTTCCATTTCTTCTTTTAGGTTTTTCCATAAGTCCTAAAAGTCCTCTGAAAAAATGAAACTTACGATTAGCCGAGCCAAAGCAACGTGCATTGGGAGACCCTCAAGCTCGTTCGTATACACAACTGTTCCAATGTTTCCCCTTCTATTCATTTCCCCCAAATTTTTACCTCAGCACATGAACATGAGCTTAGCTAATAGGTAGGGATATTTTTCGAAAACTCGAACATTTTCCTTTCCGTAAATAACTGGTGGTTATGGTATCGTGGTAGAGCTCTTTTAAAGAGAAGCAATGTCCTTAGCTGTCCTCAGCCTGACTCTAGTCATTTCGGGAGTCAAGCTCTGCCAGTGAACAACGAGAACAACAACGACGTCGGCCAAAGTACGTAGTAGTAGTAGTAGTAGGCATAGTTATAAGAACCTTTAACAATACCATTGTTAACAGCATTGTTGCAATGCATCAAGCATGCTCTATAAAAATACTTTTAGGCATATCAGAAAGACTTCTCTCTTTCGTGTTTCCTCACTGAGTTCAAGTCGAAGCAAGGAGGCAAAAGAAGGAGAGAACCTTATTTTTTTTATATTTTTCGAGGGACATAATGCATTGCACACAATATAAGCTGTATAGATAATGCATGAGTTTGGTCCGCCGATATGTGTAGATATGAATGCATGTGCCTAATAGGTATAAACATATACCATTTTTTATTTTATCGAACAGGAGGATATACTCTTAACTGGGGTATAGACCTCTTCTTCTAGAGAACCACTTTATTTTGGAATGTTTCTATGTGGAGCTCGCTATATGAGAATGAGAAGGTTGGCCTGCTTCTTTCAGGTCGATATTCGATATAAAGCTTTAGATTCTACAAAAGTATATGCCTATCTCACTGAATCATATCGTATCATTATCTTTTTTCTTCTTTCTTGATGTTGATGGTATGGTGCTGCCGCCACTCTGTTCACATTCCAAAGTAAATTCACATCATCAAAAACTTTTTTTCCTTTTATGCGAAGAGATAGAGAGCCACGAAAAGAACGAAAGAAGAACATAGAACGAGAGAGAGAGAGAATGAAATGAAATATACGAAAGGATGATGATGCCTTTGCTTTGCCTGTCTGAGAGCAAAGAAGCGCAGAGAGAAGAGACGCTCTCTGATCTTTTCAGAAAGGATTTCCCTATGATTCTTTGATTATTATTGTGGTGCTGCGCTGTAGAATCAGAAAAAAAATTTGGAGGAGGATGTGGAGAAAAAAAAGTTGTTTTCATGAAAAGAAATTTTCATAATATTCTCTTGGAAGAGACGGGTCTCCCATGTAGTTTAAAAAAGCTCACTAATTTTGTGGTCAAGCATGGGAAGTTTTGAAAATTTCATTTTTAATTTCTGCTTGTCAGTACACGATTCATATAATCTGAACTCATGAATAAATGCCCCTAATTAGAGCATTCTGAACTGGAGTGGCAAATCATGAAATTGTATGTTACTACATATGTATGATGGTAGATTGGTGATTAAATATATGATGATATGGTAATATTGGTGATTATATGTCCAATTTATATTCAGGAGATAAACTTAAAACTTGACCAAAACATCGGACGGAGACAACGAACTGATCGAAAAATTGCATGAAAATGTCATACCGCATTCATGAACTCGAACCATCGACAAGTCTACTCAGTCAGAACTAGTCTTTTGAGCTGATGTCGGTCGGTCACAGAGCGAAAACTATTTTTTCGCAACTGAAAAGCTCAGCAGTTTTATTTCTTCATATCTCCTCCGATAACCTGCAAAATATGCAACTGAACTGAAGGCTAACTCATGATAACAACAACGGTGGTGATCATGCTGATGATGATGATGTCGACGACGACGGATAGGCATAGCATAGCATGAATTCAAGAGAACAACTTTTTTCCCCAACGTAGCATGTCACGATATGATGATATGAAATGAAACGATGCATTTTTCCTCAGGAGTTCTGTGCTGCTCTCTGTACAAAAAATAAAGAAAATGTGTAATGCTGTAGTAGAAGAATACTTCACATCTCTGATGTGAGTGTTCGAGAGTTAAAGTTACGACTTTGACTAGGGCGCTCACTCAGAACACGGTCATGCAGAGTATAAGAAAAAAGGTAAAATGGTCATATGGAATGAATTGGATTCATGGTTGATGCTATGTATGTAGCACGTACAAACAGTTCAAGAAAAAATAAAATTCACATCTGTCCGAAGGAAGTCTGAGAGCGCACATGAAAACCATGGGCTTCAGACTTGAGATTTTGTTGAGCTAAAAGGGAATAAGACGAAAAAAGAGAAAAAGGCTCTTCAGAGTTAAATGTGAATTTTGAGGCAGCAAGTATTTTGAACATGAAAAAGCTCATTGCATTTTCGTATCTTGTGTAGGCTGCGCATTAGTGAAGTAGCAACTCAAACTCGGCAAGGCAAAAATATAATGATATTCGTTTCGATGTCGACTCAGAAAGGCTTCGTCAACTAAGGAAGACCAGACCCGAGCTGAGTTGAGTTGCTGCACAAAAGCAATATGAAATGAAGAGAATAACACAAGCCAAGCCAAAACCATTCTCCGAACTAAACATGAGCACAAGGATATTTTGGCTGTTTGGTTGGATGACTTGGGAGAATAACGTAGGATATTTTATGTGTACCTAAAGCATTGCTTTTGCTTGCGTTATATTCTCTTCTCTTCGTTTAATTTTTTTCTCTCTATTTCTCACAACAACAGAACTGCCAGAGCACGGCAAGAGAGAAGAGCTTGCTTCACATTTACTCCAACTCCAACATGAACATCACATCACATAACGAAAAGGAAACCAAGCCAAACGAACGAACCAAAGGCAAAAAGCTTTTTTTTTTCAAGAGAGAAGTTTTTAGAATGCTGTTAGGTACAAGGGAACATTATTATATGCTATGTACTCCTCTCTCCTAATGCCTATATGGAAGTTTACTTAGGGTTATGCACATAACTTATTCATCTCATATAAGTATATAGAACTTTATCTAACAGCCAAGCAAGTTAAGGGGAAAAAGGTTGAAGAAGCAGGATATTATTATGGTCTCTGTATACAGCTATAAGGTATATATACAACCATAACTATAACTGAGCTGAGCTGAACTGAGCGAGTGAGTGAGTGAAGGAGAGACGAAAATGTTGATATTGACGATGGTGATGGTGATGACGATGACGGGAGTACGGTACAAGTTTTTGAGCCTCTGTTAAGCTATATAATAAAAAAAAAGTTTCATATGAATGCAAGCATATAAGCATGTATGTACAGAATAAGAGTAAGGTTGCTTTTATGTAGAGTTCGTGTTTCATGTAGGAATTTTAGCTTATAGATATAAAGGAAAAATGTTAAATGTACTTTTATAGATATAGCTTGGACTTGTTGTTCAACTATACTAATATAATTGCTTCCCTTATAGGCTTATCTTAGCTGAATGTATGTACATTAACTTTTTATGTATGTATGTAATGTATGTAGGTATTGGATGCTCGATGCTCGCTCAGTTGAACAACATTCTATCTACAGTCGAAGTGGTAAAGGTTTTTTTTTATGAGAGAGGGGGAAAATGGGAATAGGACTGGATTGCATTCGACTCTGTTGGCTCAATTCAAAGGAGGCGAGCTGATAGCACACAAGCAAGAGCTATGAGACTCTGAGCTTTTCCAAGGAAAAAGCACGAGTGACACTAGAAAAAGCAGCTGCTTTTCTCATGTCAATTTCAAATCATCTCTGTAACGTGCATTTGAAGAAAAAAAAGTAATTAAAAATACGCCACACATATTTACATTACATCACCATTAAAGAGTACTAAAACAAAGACATTCCAATTAAGAAAATCGTAAACAGGACTATTTTGCAAGAAAAACAGCAAGTTTTAAACCGGAATAAAACATACCTGACTTGGAGGAGGAATAGATTGGCTAATGACGAAAAAGATACTGGTCCACCAATTCAACTGTCACCTGTCAAAGTCACCTTCTTGTGGAACAGTGAAAAGTAACTGTGAACTGACTAAAACTACAAGCCTCAAAGAAAGTTACTGACTCCGGTGAACGGTCCCGGAAAAAACCGGTGAACTGCTTCAAATGCAAAGTGTTTCAAAATTTCGTGGAAAAAGAAAAAAAGACTTCATGTCTCCTTTGAATATTGTGAAAAGTGCATGAAAAACATTCAGAAGAGAAAAACTGACTTGTTTAATCATTTCCCCCTTTTTTATTTTGCCCTTATCCATAAATGCACTTAAATAACATTGAATGTTTAATTGATTTTTGAATCCGTGCCTTTCTCTTCCAAACATAAACGAAAAGATAACACATACCTTCCCGTTGAGTAAAACCGTTGAGAATTTTTTTTTCGAAGTGTACAAAAAGGCGCCAAAGCTTGAACTACATACTTAAACATTATACATATTAAACAGTGCAATAAACTTTTGAAAAAAATTATAAAAGTCTCCTAATCGATTCAATGAAGATGACTGTCACCACCACACACATCTGATTGACGATGGGGTAGTGAAAAATGTCAACTCCCACGATTTGTAACGGACAACCTGTAAGTAACAACCTTTTATGTGTATGCTTTTTCATGTATATGCAACTTTCTCTTGTCAACTTTCTTCAACAATTTTCATGATCTTAAAAACCCAGCATGTAAGATGCTAATATGCATTAACTTGTCCATCATGTTTAGCTTTATGACTGTCATGAAAAAATCTTGATTCGTATGATCGATATGCATTTTTTTAAGTAAACATGGTCGTGGGAGACAAAGCACGCTTACTTTTACGTTTACTAAAGTCAATCATCTTGCTTTTATTGTCATGCGGTTCTTCAAACCGAATGTGGTATACTCAAGATAATTTCCCATTGTGTTCTGACTTTTTTTTTTCTCCAGCAGCCAAATAATGGCCTTTTTTATTTCAGCTGATCATCATCGTCGTCGTGTGAGAGTTTTGTAGTAAATGATGGTGATCACGCTTATAATGATGATGATGATGATGAGCCTTGTCCATGTCGCTGGTTTTGTTTGTCTTTGCCGTGTGTGTAGTGCGAGAAGCGGAGCAGGCGCATGTTTCATTGAACACAATGGGCTTTAATTGATTCAATAATAAGATCTTTTGCGCCTGTTGCTCATTCCATTCCACTCGCGTTCTGGAAAGTGAGAGTAAACTCCATTTGGATTTTATTGCCTCAACTGCATTTTCTACTCTTTAATTCATTCATTTTATTTTACTCATTGAGCACAAGTTAAAACAACTACTACAATAAAAGACCATGATTTTCACGCGTTGTTTCAACTGCAAATTCCAGAAAACACATTCTCGAGTTTTTGTTTTTTTTTTTTTTTTGGCTAGAGTCTCAAACACTTTTTCATGTCTTGACAGTTCAAAATGATTTTAGAGTGAGATAACGATCAACTATCCCACTACTCAACTCCGTTGCAGACTCCTACTACTAGTCTGTGGGAGACAAAGTGAAAGCAAACGACTTTCACCGCCACTGAAACTACCTCCTCTCTTGCGTTTTTGTAAACATCGTTTACAATTTTTCATTCAAAACATTTTCCAAGTTGGATTCCAACCGCAGAAAAGAAGTAAAAATCCATTAAGAAACGCATGCTCATGCTCAACTTTTCTCTGATTCATTCCATTATACTCTTTACTCTTTCTTAGGAAAAACGGAAGCATCAGAGTGTATTCTTCAGGAAGAACTGGAGAAAAAACCTTTTCTTGTTTTTTTTCTCGCTAAGGAAGAGTATTAATAGCCTGAGAGAGCACACTAATTAAAGTCATTTTCCTTTCCCCTTTCCGCAAAGACGGACGAACCTTTCTTGTCTAGCCGACGTCTGATTTTTTCCTTGTTTAATCCTGCCTACTTCTGTTCCCTTTTCCCACGTGGTTTCATTTGCCTTGGTATTTGAGTCATAGACATGATCAAACCGGAAAATAATAGGGATTTTAGACTAGCGCCCCTCATTATTCTTGAGTTGCTACTGCCTAAACCATTTCCCTCTGATTGTCATTCATTCCCTGAGCAGACCTAAATCAAAGATCCAGTATAATAAAGTCACATAGTGTCCCGAAGTTCATTGAATTTTTATACCCTATTTAATAAATGAAACCTTAAAACCTTCTTTCGTCTGGAAATCCTCAAAATCAAAACAAAACACCTTTTTAGACCCTACGCAAACTCAATTCACTTGTTGTGCGACAGGCCTTTGACTCTGTTTTGTCATTGTTTTCATACTTCATTCAAACCCACTTCTAATGCATGCACCTAAATACTTCTAAAGTAATTTTATTGCCTCCAATGTCATTCAAGTTTTCATATTTTTTTATCTTTAAAAATGACATACATAAAAACATGTTCCATCCATCCATGCATTTTTTCTGTTGCATTACCGAGTCAGTACAAGTGCATCCAGAAAATCAACTTAAGTTACCGCGTCTCCCATTCAAATTGACTAAATTACTTTTTAATTTGTTTTTCTTTTCTTTACAACAACCCTGCATTCTTCCTGGGAGAACCGCATGTTAAACAGCTGAAAATAAAAAAAAATAATGGTAATAAATCAGCAGAATACAATGAACCTCTCTGGTATGGTTTCATGCGGTGATGAATGATTCTTATTAATTCCTATACCTCTCGGCTCCTTTTATATAATCAATGAATTACTATATAGACATAAGCCAATTCTTTCCTCTGCCTGCAGCCAGATATATATACCTAATATCAGTTTTTA